>APFE030473855.1:4504-39744 GCA_000404065.3 Pinus taeda | reverse complement strand
GGAACTGCAATTCGACTCCATTGAACCTGTGCAAATGGTTTCCCATCCGTGTGTCCCTTCCATAATAAATTGTAGCATATCCTTTGTATTCGAGACAATATGCCTTGAGGAATCTAAGCAAGAGACATCCAATAGACTAGGGTGGCTTCAAGTATAGATTTAATAAGCACCAAATGACCTACTTTGTACAGAAGTCGATGACTCCAATTATTCAATATTTTTTCGACCTTAGCAACTAACTAGGTCCAATCAACGATTTTGTATCCATGCGATTTTATACAGAAGCCCATGTATTTCAATCCATCCTCTAGTTCTAGTCTCTGAAAGGGGAATTTTTGATCTACAAGATGAATTTCCTGAGGGGAACATGTAAATTGGATGATGGTGAATTTTGGTCTGTTAATTTCCATCCCCGTTGTTGTGCTAAATAATCTCAGAACCTCAAAGAGAGCATTGAAGTCTTGTATGCCACCATTGAGGAAAATAAGTAAGTCATCCATGAAAAGAAGATGTGTAAGAATGCATTGGTCCATGATCTTAAGTCCCATTACCCTCCATGCCCTTTTTTCAAAGGATATTAGTCTACTTAAACCTTCCATAACTATCAAGAAAAGCAACGGGGAGAGAGGGAAGCCCTGTATAAGAACCCTCTCTGCATGAAACAAATATGAAGCAGACCCATTAATGAGAGTACTAAAAGAGACAATTGTAATGCAGCACATAATCCATTGAATGAAAGGAATAGGGAAGCCTAGGTGAGTTAATATTATCCTGATGTATAACAAACTGACCCGATCAAAATCCTTTGTGAGATCTATTTTGAGAATGGCCCCTTTCAGTTTCTTCAGCGTGATGGAGTGGAGGGCTTCTTGGGTAGTACCAATGGCTTCATGGATCTGACAGTTGTGGAGAAATGAAAATTTTTCAGAGGATATGTTATCGGATAGGATCAACTTAATTTGGTTAGCAATAATCTTGGCAATGATCTTGTAAAGGCAATTTCATAGGGAGATGGCACAGAAATCACTAAAGGATAGTGGGGAGTCCATCTTGGGAATAAGGGAAATGAAAGTAGTGTTAATGGCTTCATACATCTTCCCAGATGTTCTACATTCCTTGATTACCTTGAGAAGGTCTAGGCCTATGATGTCAAAGAAGGATAGATATAATTCCACCGACCATCCATCCAGCCCTGGAATTTTATCCTTCTTGAACCATTTTAATGTGCTCTCCAATTCTCCCTTCATTATAGGTTTATTTGGGTCCTCCACAGAGTTTGGATCTACAAATCTAGGAAAGTGCCCAGCTGTGCATATAATTTTTGCAAGTGTTGCTCCACAAGGGGATTTGAAAAGTTGCTTGAAGTGTGAGTTCCACATATGTGCCAATTGATTAAATGTATTAGCCACCTGTCCATGTTCAGTTGTCATCTTCCATATGGTATTGTTGGCCCTCCTTCCATTAGAATATTTATGAAAGAACTTTGTGTTGTCATCCCTAGCTTGTTGCCATATAGCTCGACTTCTAAGTCTCCATGTCTCTTCCCAATCTAGCAGAATCTTGGATCTTTGGGTCTCTAAGCCCGTCAAATGGATTTTTCCTTCAATTGAGGTGTACCCTCTACCATGGACATCCATCAACTCGTCCATATGGCTTTCAATGTCACAAAGTGCATGATCCTCCCTAGCCTTTTTTTCCTTTTCCCAGATTATAGAGGGTGTTTTAAGATTCAATAGGGTATGACAGAAACCCTATGCCACACAATGATCATTTGTAAGTGGATTGTATCTCCAATACTCTGTGACAAATCTGAGGTAATCAGGGTCCTTTAACCAGGTCGAATTGAATTTAAAGGGAGACCTGGGCTTCCTTGAAGGACTTTCCAACTCTAGAAAGATGGGGGAGTGATCCAAAATCCCACCCAAACACACCCACTGTCTGTAATTTGTAAAGGATGTTAACAAATCTTCATGAATGAGAAAAGGATCCAATCTTCTACCGAGTGCCGCATCTCTAGTCCTTATGTTGTGCCATGTCAGTAACTTTTTGTTCATAGGGATATCAATAAGGCGATGTTGCTCCAATAGTAGTTCCATCTAATCAAAGAGGGGATCCAACTGATAATTATGATCCCATGATTCTTCATGTCCAATGATAAAATTAAGGTCTCCACCTAATATAGTAGAGTTGCCTATCAAGGAGTGCCCTAATAACTTATGCCAGGAATCTAGTCTACTATGATTAGGAGCATATATATTAATAATGTGGAGCATCCTTCCCAGCTCACTGGAGAAAATGTCCAACCCAAGGAAGCCATGGCCATCCCAAGCAGAGATTGTTTTAATTGTATGAGAATTTACCCCCAGAGCAATACCCCCCACTCACCCATGGACATCCAAGGTATGAAAGCTCTATCTAGGCTTCAGAGCTTGCAGGGTCCAGATAATCTGCTCAACCATATCCAGGGTCTCTTATAGAAAGATGATATCACAAGGATCACAGTCTAAAAGCCTCTTCAGAGCTAATTTTTTGTGGGGGCTAGTTAAACCCCTACAGTTAAAAGACACCCACTTCATGGGGGAACCCTAGCAAGGGTTTCCTATGCTCTACGTACCCTTTCAATGGTGTTCTGTCTGCCCCGAGCAACATCGGCCCCTGAAAGCTTAATGGCTTTAGAGATCTTAGAGGGCCTCCCCTCAGAGGTTTTGGGCCTCGCAAGAGTGGATGAAATACCTAGTCCAATCGATTATGGGAGAACTGGGATACGAGGTCGGAGATTGTATGGATGTGATCCAAAGGCAAAGGAGGATGCAGGTGGGTCAAGAAAACCCGGAGAGTGTACAACTGGGGGGGTTGTGGAAAAAATAGCTAGAGGAGGGTCGAGCGAATAATTGATAGGAGTGGTGTTCATGCAAGGGATGAATGCATAAGTAGACAGAGAATATATAAAGTTAATAAATTTCAAAACAGATGAACAAAGAGGGGGGTCAGCACCCATGGAAGGTGAATCCACCCTAGTAGTATGGGATCTAGTCATGGGCGGAGAGATAGGTGGAATCTGGGCAAAACAAGTAGGCTAAGAAGTATCCCCAACCACATCCAATCGACTAGCCGGATGAGAGGGATGATCTTCCTCTGGTGGTTATTTTGTTTGCTTGTGCTTCATGCCCTTAGGAGTAAGAGGAGATGATGGGGGGATGAGCAAAAATTATTTAAACAAGTGCCCAACGTTGTGGCATATCTAGCACCAGAAGGGTACTCCTTCATAGTCAAAAATTTGCTTGCGAGAATAATGTCCCCACTGGAGGATGATCTTCTCCTCCAAACCTTCCCTTGTATACAGATGAACTAGGGTTCGAGCCATGGTCATGTTTCTGGAGGATTCGTATGTCTTGTCATGTTCCAGATAAGTCCCCAGGGCATTACCAATGTGAACGAAAACATCCTCTGATCAAAATTGCATTGGGATCCCATGAAGTCGAACCTAAATCGACCTTGCACCAAGTTGTTCCCTTTTTGGGTCAAATAGGGGATTCCATCTTTTAAGCAGTATGGGAGTAAGCTCAATATGCCAAAATCTCGAGAGTATCCAATCAGTATACTCCTCCCTAGAATCTGAGGGAAAACCACCCACGCGTGAGGACTTTGATTGAGGGCAGTTCTTTGAGGAGTGAACCCCAAATTTCCATGGTCCAGAGACGCAGATGCTTCACAGAGTAGTTTCACCCTCTGACACGACCCACCAGGACTTTGTTGGCTGTATCCACCACTTCGACCATCGTGAGATCTTACCCCAATGAGAGGTTAATTTCCTTGTCCGTCACCTTGACGCACTTTCCTTTCTTAACTTTGTTGGATCTAGGAGTCATCGGGTAGTCCTGAAAGGGTCCCCTAATGCCTTGGTAAGCGGCGTGAGGGGAGGGTGGGGTGCACTTAGGGTTAGGCACAGGAGAATTGAAGCATCCCGAGGGAATGGGGTAACATTGCGGAGGGTCATTAGGGTTAGGGTTTGCGCTGCTAGCTAGAGTGGAGAAAAATGGAGATGATGGCCCAAGCTGTGTGATGTCGAAAGAGAAGGGTGTGATGGATGGTGCAGAAGGATGCGGGAGACCAGTGAGTGGGGAGTCAAAAGAGGGTGATGGTGGAATGTAAGCCTCAATAAGGTTGAGGGTTGTCGGGGAGAGATGATGGCAATCCAATTCGAAAGAGGCATTTAGTGTAGTAGAGGGAGGCAGGTGGGGCACAAATGGTCCAGGACGGTTTGAGGCAAGAGTTTGTGCAGATAAAAAGTAGAGCGACAAGCCAAAAGAGCCAGAACCTCACACGGAGTGAGGGTGAGACCAAATCTCCTTGTAGGGATTTGGGTTAGCAGAGTAGTCGATGACATCTAGGTCCATTTCAGCAATCGTGAAGGAGGTCAAGGAACGGTAACAACAATGCAAAAAGTTAGGGGTCAGACCGCACATCGTAACGATGGGGACTCCATATGTAGGAGACAGATGGGTGCAATAACGACCACAGTGAGTGCCATTGATCTTACCCTATACCTCGAGATGTTGCATCTCAGAGGTTTAGTGCCATCACCATCTTCATATATTAATTTAACATATAGATTTATAATATTAATATTAATATTAAGAATATCATAGATTTATATATAGTATATATAAAGTTGACGCCTACTGTTTATATCCACTACATTTATTAATATAGTTAGAGTATACAGATCAAAGAATATAAAAATATTTAAACATTAAACATTGGGTTATAGTTCACACTTCATACATAAATATTTTATGGGCATTGCACAAATATACTTTGAAGATTTTACTTCATACAAAGATACAAAGACAAATATGTAACATGGCGGCATATAACTCATTGTTGTATCAAGAAATTGTTTTTGAACATACACTTAACTTTAATACAATAAAATTTTATGTTTTATTAACTCCTCATCCGAATAGAAAATTTAAAATATAGTGAGGTAAATACATTTTAGTCCATAATATGCCTAGCTAATCCATAAATATATAATGATAAATGATACGAAATCCTTGATCACTCTTTGTGATAGCCCAAAATGATATGATTTCACACAAAATGGCAACTTTATTTACCCATGGACTTATAGGGATGCTCACCAAAGCTTATAAAACCTTTCCCTCATGAATATTGAACAGGGAAATCGAAATTCCTATCAAATGTTTAACATTTCACAAATACCGAGTGTACACAAATTCTTCCTGAGTTGAACCATCGGGGAATTTCATTGCAGATGGGGTTTTGGGTATCACATGGACTAGAGTACCCAAGGTCACTAGAGAGCCTGATATTGCTACAATAAGGGATGCAGTAAATGTTATAATATTAATCACGACGTAGTTCATGAGGGATGTAGTAAATGTTAGAATATTAATCACGACATCGTTCATGACTATTCATGAGATGATAAACCTTGTTTATTCAA
Source organism: Pinus taeda (assembly GCA_000404065.3). NCBI lineage: Eukaryota > Viridiplantae > Streptophyta > Pinopsida > Pinales > Pinaceae > Pinus > Pinus taeda. The sequence goes on along the minus strand of APFE030473855.1, from coordinate 34,274 downwards.
CAATGATGAATTAATAGTCGACAGTGGTAGTAGTTTCTAAGACTAGATATATGTATAAATTTTAGTATGTGTAATGAAATGGATAATCTTTTCAGTGGAGTCTTCATTTTTTGATATGGTATTAGAGCTGATATGAGCTGTGAACTGTTGTGAGGCTGCTAAGGGTGAACCTAGGGGCATGTGAACTCAGAGCTAGAGTTGTGGGTTTGGTGGCGTGAAGATTTGTGGAGAGCCCACTGTGTAGAGATTAAGTGCCCATTGTGTTGTTTGCGACTGTTGGAAAAAGCCATCATTGACAAATGATTGTTAGTTGAAGACGTTGCAGCTAACCAATGTTTGAAGTAGTCGAAGTGCTTGTGTTGAGGTGTAGTTGAAGTGTTTCAGAGGAGAGATGGGAGAGATGCTCCATTTGAGGTCCAACATTGTGTGAAGAAAAACGCATGTGGAGTTGTGTGTGATCCAGTGTTGTCCAGAAGAGGGCATAAGGGTGACCAAGAATTGGCTTGTGCGTTGAGAAATTTGTGGCATAAGGATGACCAAGAGTTGGCCTGTGCATTGAGAAATTTGTGGATCGAGCTCTTGACAATGGAGAGTCGATTGTGGAAGTGCACCAGTTGATCATGAGGCTTCTTGAAGTCTAGGTGAAGATCAAGCCAATTCTTGGAAGAGTTTTTAGACGTTGTGGAGTAGTCGGAGCACCTATGGACTTAGAGTTGCTATGTGTCATTGTTGGAGATTTCCGTTGAGTTTTCTGTTTACTTGCGGTGCTGCATGTTCGAGGCATCTGCGTCCTGGACGGTGACTCATTAGTGAGGGTCATGAGGGTCGTGGGGCTAATTTATGGTGCTACTTTTTTGGTTGAGTTGTTATCTTTGGTGTTAGGTGTTTGGTTGTCATCCTTTGATTGTTTGAGCACTAAGGTGTGTGTCAAGAAGGAGGCATTGAGCTTGCAGGTCTTTGACTGTGTGAAGGAAGGAGTCGTGTGGAGTGAAAGGGGTGTTGATATATGAATCTGATCAAATATGAATTCTACATCTATTGTTGAGGGCTCAACGTCATTATTGTTGCCTCCTATAACAAATAAGGGAGAGACGCGAAAACCATTGGATTCGACAAAAAAATCATGAAGTCATTCTTGTTGTATAATCCCAGGTTGTTTTACAGAGTCCTGTCTTGGTGGTAGAGTGAGCATTGGTTCCCCATTGCAGCGAGTGGAAATTTCTCTATTCCTACATCCAATTTGAAGCCATGAGTTTTTCAATGCTCAATCCCAAGAGGAGAAGACAAAAGTGAAATATTGTTTGTGTAAAGTTGTGGTGTGTCACTGTGTTGGAAAGTCTCATAGTCGAGAGAGAAAAAGTGTTGTTTTTCAGTTGTTTTTCATGCTCCTTAGTGTTGAAGTTGGCGAAGAATTGTTTTGTGTTGAGAACTGAGCATAGATCTGCCTGGTTGAATTAGTAGTGAAGTGTAAAGGGACGATTATTGTTGCATGTGAGGAGGCCAACATTGAAGAGTTGTTGGAAGATTTGTTTCTCCTTTTGCATAGGAGCTTGAGAGCTATCATATGTTAGATCATGAAGGTGTAGTTGAAATGTGGGAGTGTTGTGAAGTTTTGTTATTGTGAGACTATTGGGTCTCAACTGGCTCTCGATTATTGGGGCTATGAAGATTAGGGCCTCTATTGGAGCCTCTAGTATTGAGTTTTTTTTAGTGAAAACCTATGCAAGTTGTTTGGTTTTCACTGTTGTGTGTTGAATATTTTGGTGATTGGTGAGCCAACTGGTGTGGTTTCTACATAGTGGGGTTGCTCGTGAATCCGTATGAAGGTGTGGCTGAGCCAAGGGCTTGTGAAATGCAAAGTGATAGAGTCTACCTTGGTTGGAGAATTGAATAAGTTAAAGTGATATATGATGATGAAACTTTTTCAAGCCAAGATGGGTTACAAATGTGGCAGGAAAAGAAACTTGTAGATAAACTTCTCAATGAAGCGATAGTCCAGGTTGAAGATCAAGTTGGTGAGCCAGATGAAACTGATTATAAAGAATTGGTAGAGAAATATGAAGAAAGGAAATCTCTCTTAAAAGAACATGATGACAAGAACTAGTATGGTTCTTTTTAAGATCCTTTATATAAATCTAACATTTCTTTAAAGTGTGCAGAAATTGACAATCAAGAAGAAGCAATAAAACTTGAAGAAATTGCAAGCATTAAGGACAAGCATAATTCCCAAGAACCTGAAGTAATGTTGAATACAAAGAATATTAGCCCACAATCAAGAAAGGTGAAGATGAAACCATGGACACTTTAGCAAGAAGCAAAAAATGAAATCTATGTTATCAAATTGTGTGTTGTAGAAAATCCAAATTGCGTTGTAAGCCTAACTGAGACTTAGACCAAAAGGAAAGTTAACATGTAGATCGTTATTAAGGGGAGGTGTTAGAATATTAATCATGACATTGTTCGTGATTGTTCATGTGATGAAAAAATATATTCATTCACCTACCATGAATTAATAGTCAACAAGAGCTAATAAATTTAAGTAAAAAATAATGATAGATGCTATAGTTTCTATGGCTAGATGTATGTATAAATTTTAGTGTGTATAAATGAATGAATAGCTCTTCACGCCCACGGGGCTTTGGATTGAAGGTGAATGGGTGCGCTGTTAAGGAACTCCTTGCGATAGGTCACCGGTTCAAATCCCCTGTGGGTACTTCGGTTAGTATTAACGTAGAAAAAAAAAAATGAAGAGCTCTTCATAATTTTTTGATAGTTGATCCAGAATGGCTTTTGGATAGACTCCTAAGTCTAGGTGTTCCTCACAGAGGAAAAATGAAAGTCCAAGGAAGTTCATGGAAATAGCCCCATCGTCTGATCCTAAATCTATTGCAACTTGCATGGGCAAAATTGGACTTAGGATGCGGAAGTTATCATAAAATGAAGTTTCCCTTTATCCTTTGGAAAAAGGGGAAAAATCCCCTAAAAATGGGTCCTAAAAACCCTCTAAGTCTTCAAAAAAAAAAAACTATCCCATAAGGAAAAACCTTACAAAAGGTGGATTACACTATCGGGCCTAAAAAACATTAAGAAATGGCCAAAAATAGAGTTATCGGAGGTCAAAGGGATGATGCACAGGAGCCGTCAGATCTGGTCGATCAACGGCCTAGATCCGATCAACATATTGCAATCAGCAATGGCATGGGACTTAAGGAAAGACCCTAGACCGAGCGATATTGCTATCACCGATATCGAAGTCAACATAGGCCATGCCATATGGGAAGACCCTGAGACATTGTGATATGTGATTGCGACATGTCACATTGGAAAATCGCATCGTGACAATATAGAGAAGCGGGGCCATATATATGTGTGACTTGCGATAAAAGTCGAACTCGGCGGGTCTTATCAGCCCAAATATATATTTTGAGATCTGGAAAACGACAATTTTCTATGTATTTTCGCACTTTCATTAAATAAACAAAATGTGAAGGGAATGCACTGATGCGATGAAAACAGACCTAAAAGGGTTTGTAAATGCCACTACATAATTATTTGAAGTCCGCCATAAAGCCCTTCATCGGGTTTTCAGTGTTTTCAATGTATTTTTACAAATACAAAGAGAACCACTGCACAGGGGCATTGCGACTTGCAATAGCGATTACAGACGGACTTGATAGGAGTATAGGGCGGAATTAATGATTTTTGAAGTCTGATAAATGGCAGATTGATGAATTTTCCCATGTTTTACAGTGTTTCTCTGTGTAAATAGGGAACGACTTTTTCTGTGGATTTCAAGCGCTAATGGTTACTTCCGTTATAGAACAAGTAGCCATCATCCCTAAAGGAATTTAGCAATGATTGCTAACACACAGAGGGGGATTTGAGTGGACAAAGCCGGAAGCTGGACAGCCCAGAAGAGGAAAACGAACAGACAACGTTGATTGGCTTAAAAGCCATAGAATGACAGAGACAGGGGGGCATATGAAGAGAGCGAAGGTGAAACTAAGAAAAAAGCAGGAGGCTAAGCCAAAGCAGGAAGCTAAGGCGAAAAAGAGTAGCATAGAAAGGGAAGGCAAAGAGATCATAAAGCTAATGCGTAGAGTAGCCAAGTGGAGTCACTTGGAAGTCAAGTGAAAAGCCCAAGAGCTATCATTTGCAGAGAGCCAGAGGCAGAGCTGAGAGCCAGAAAGCTGAGAGCTTCATAGCTAGGGAGAGATGGTGTTCTGAGCCCATTGTTCCTGTGTAAAACAATGGAGTTGATCCAAAGAGATTGTAAAAAGACTTTGCCCTAATCCCAGAGAGCCTAGTCGAATTGACTGGAGCTCAAGGAGATGTAGCCCAAGAGTTTTGGGTGAACTCCACATTAATTTGTTGTCTTATGTGTGATGCTTGTTGCTGCATTATTCACTGTTATATTCTTTATATTAGTTTAAACAAAAGCATTTACAGACATAAATAGTTTAAACAACCATAAGCATACACCCATTATTTTCAAGCACATATTTAATTCTACATTGGTTAATCATAAAGACTTGGGAATATTTAAGCTTTGGAATTGGGAGAGGTTCTTGTAAGTTAGACAAGAAACCTAAGTGCCCTATTTTTAGATCAGGTGGTATCAAAGCTTAAGATTCATTAACTCCACCTTCAAGGAAGGTTATATCAGAATGCTTGATTGACAGAGCAAAGATTGCTTGCCTAAAAGGTGTTTGGACAGTTAAGGATTGATTGTCTGATTGATGTATGCTTGTTTGCAGGCTGACTATTTTCTGAGTTTGCAGAGGTGAAGGGAAAGATATTGATAGCTCAGTCCAGGAAGGACAAATAGGAAGAAGGGTTGAAGGCATTCTTCTATCCCAAAGGACCTCAAGGCAATCCTTAAAGCATAAGAGGTTTGTTGCAAAAGGTTTATTAAATAAGCTATTTATTAATCTTATTTGAAGTTCTTTGTTCATTGGCATAATGAAAACTTCCTCAAGTGTATCCTCAAATTCCTTCTCCATCACAAGACTCTTTGATGGAGACATGAAGCAAGACTTGTTCATCATGATGGAAAAGGTGAGAGAAATGTATGAGGATGGAAGAAAGAGTAGCATACTTAGTGAGTAGTTGAATTCCATGAAGGAAGAGAAGCAGTTGCTTTCTAACAGACTGCAAGAAATGGAGAGAGAACTTCATATTGCAAATATGAACCTGAAAAGGATGAATGAGTTGGAGTCACAACGTTTTGTTTCCAAACAAGCCTTGGTCAAGTATTAGCTTGAAGAAGAGGTAAACCATTCCATTTTGTCTTCAAATTCCTCTAAGAATGCTTATATATTGGTTCTTTTGAAAAACATACTAGAGGCATAGGTTTCAAGCTAATGTCCAAGATGGGCTATGAAGGAAAGAGCTTGGGAAAGAATGCACAAGGTATTGTTGAACAAATAATGGTTGACGAAAGGCCTAAGTATTTGGTTCTTGGCTATGGATAGTCTTATGGAGAGAGTTCCAAAGCTGCCATGAAGGCCATTGAAATAGCTCCAAGAAGGAGTTGCATTGCAGAGTGTGAAAATTTTGTTCAGGAGGAATGCAATAGCTTGAAACATCAATTGCAGGATGCAAGTGTTCAGAAGCACACACTTCAACCAGAGGGTTGTGGAAACTCTGAAAGCCTTGAAGAGATTGATGGTGTTCTAAAGGAAGCCACTTCTTCATTTGCTTCACCTCCTCATTAAGGAAATAAAGGTGAAAGAGGCAGATATAAGTCTGGTTCTAAACATATTCCTTTTGACTTTGCAAAGCATGCTAAATTTCCACATAAGAATGGGAAAATAATTGGATGTTCCTTTTGTGGTTTGGATAACCATCATGCTTCTAGATGTTGGAAGAGAATGGCCACATACAGGAATCTTTTGAAGCATAAGAAGTACAAAGCCAAAGGTCCATTGGACAAGGCAAATCATGCTGTCAAGAGGATGCACATGTGTTCCACTTATTTCCATAAGCAAGGGCATCTTGTTGAAAGTTGTTGGACTCTGAATCCAACAATGCTTCCACAAAAGCTATAGAAAACGGAAAGAGAAGATGGCAGAAATGGAAAGGAAGATTCCATGAATGATGTGTCTTAGAATAATTCACATGTTGATGTTGATGTGCAGACAAAGGAAAGACCTTGGAACTGGATTGATAAGAAAGGGCTAGAGTTATTTTCCCATTAAGGATTTCATGTCTATTGACGCATCTATTTGCATTTATTTGTTGATGAGATGCAAGTTGCAGGTTTCTACCAAGAAGGTGAATGGAAAAGGGTTGGGTAGGAGACTCACTTTGTTGCTACAACATTATATTTCATTTCAGCTTCAAAAGTACAGTGTGCTTAAGTGAAAGTTGAAGGATGAAATGCATACATAAGCATGATGTGCATGAACACAAGGATGTTGATGTTTTACTTGTATTTGAACATGTATGTGTAATTAACTTGAAGGGTTGGTTTCTTTGTTGCAACATGCATGTAATTTTGACTTGAGGAAAGTTGATTTGGTCTCCAAGATGGAGATAGTGATGAAATGTTTCATCTTTTGAAAAGAGTCCTAATAGTCTTTTTCTACATGCTTGACTTGAAAGGTCATTTGTTTTAAAGGCGTGTTTTGTGGGCTTGTTGTCTAGTACATCATTTGTATGCAGATGTAAGACATGGAGGTGTTCACAAGATGTGAAATATGTTTCTTTTGTTGAAGCAGAAGTTTAGTCCATCTAGTTGTTGTCTGTATCCCTGTTGTTGTTAACAGTTGTTGTTGACAGCTTGTCAAATAGGTACAAATGAAAGTTTTGTGGAGCAGATATACTTCACATTTGTTTCAGCCACCTTGGATCAATGATCAAGGTAGAGAAGCTCAAACTACCTTCTCTAACCATTTCAACAGGAGTTCTACAGGAAGGCAAGGAGGAAGACAATTCTTCCCAAGAAGACCAGCCCATCCAAGGAGGGAAGTGGTCAGAAACTTTGGTTAGAGGCACTATGCAAGACAAGTGTAGGGAGGCTGAAAGAAGAGGGTGAGTCACTCTCATTTAATGTTTAGATCAGTATATCAGTCTTTTACAGACCAAAAGTTCTTTTAGTAGGAAGGCGTGTTCTAGAATGGATTTTGGATAGACTCCTAAGTCTAGGTGTTCCTCATAGAGGAAAAATGAAAGTCCAAGGAAGTTCTTGGAAATAGCTCCATTGCAGATATCATCTCGTCCTGAATCTGCTGCAATTTGAATGGGCAAAAATGGACTTAGGATGCGAAAGTTATCATAAAAAGAAGATGCCCTTTATCCTTTGCAAACAGGGGCAAAATCCCCTAAAATCGGTCCTAAAACCCCTCTAAGTCTTCAAAATGAAGAAAAACTATCACATAAGGAAAATCCTTACAAAAGGTAGGTTACACTATTGGGCCTGAAAAACATGAAGAAATGGCCAAAAGCATAGTTATCGGAGGTGAAAGGGATGATGCATAGGAGATGTTAGATCTTGTCGATTAATGTTCCAGATCCGATCGGCATATCGCAATCGGCAATGGCATGAGACTTAAGGAGGGACCCCGGACCGAGTGATATTGTGATCACTGATATCGGCGTCGGCATAGTCCATGCCATATGGAAAAACCCTGGGACTTTGCGATATGCGATTGCGACATGTTGCATCGCAAAATCGCATCATGACAATACAGAGGAGCGGGGCCATATATATATGTGACTTGCAATAAAACCCAGACCCGACGGGTCCTATCGGCCCAAATATATATATTTTGAGATCTGCAAAACGATATTTTTCTACCTATTTTCACATTTTCATTAAATAAACAAAATGCGAAGGGAATGTGCTGATGCGATGAAACTAGACTCGAAAGGGTTTATAAATGTTGCCACATAATTATTTGAAGTCTGCCATCAAGCCCTTTGTCGGGTTTTTACAAATACAAAGAGAATCACTACACAGGGGCATTGCTACTTGCAATAGCAATTACAGGCTGACCCGATAGGAGTATAGGGCCGAATTAACGATTTTTGAAGTTGATAAACAATAGATTGATGAATTTTCTCATGTTTTACAGTGTTTTTCTATGTAAATAGGGAACGAATGTTTCTGGGGATTTCAAGCGCCGATGGTTCCTTCCATTACAAAACAAGTGGCCACCATCCTTGAAGGCGTTAGCAATGATTGCTAACACTCAGAGCAGGATTTGAGCGGACAAAGGCCGGGAGCCAGAGAGCCCAGAAGAGGAGAACGAACAGACAGCGTTGATTGACTTAAAAGCCACAGAATGATAGAGATAGGGGGCATAAGCAGAGAGCGGAGGCATAGCTAAGAAAAAAAAAAGAGGCTAAGCCAAAGCAGGAACCTAAGGCGAAAGAGAGCAGCGCAGAAAGGGAAGGCAAAGAGAACATAGAACTAATGCATAGAGCAACCGAGTGGAGTCACTTGGAAGTCAAGTGAAAAGCCTAAGAGCTGTCATTTGCAGAAAGCCAGAACCAGAGCCGAGATCCAGAAAACCGAGAGCTTTAGAGCCAATGAGAGATGGTGTTTAGAGCCCATTGTTCATGTGTAAAACAGTGGAGTTGAGCCAAAGAGCTTGTAAAAGGACTTTTCCATAATTCCAAAGAGCTTAGTCGAATTGATTGGAGCTCAAGGAGATGTAGCTCAAGAGTTTTCAGTGAACTCCACATTAATTTGTTGTCTTATGTGTGATGCTTGTTGTTGCATTATTCACTGTTATATGCTTTATATTAGTTTAAACAAAATCATTTACATCACATAAATAGTTTAAACAAACATAAGCATACACCTATTATTTTCAAGCACATATTTAATTCCGCATTGGTTAATTTTAAAAAATTGGGAATATTTAAGCTTTGGAATTTAGAGATGTTCTTGTAAGTTAGACGAGAAGCATAAGTGCCCTATTTTCAGATCAATAGTAAAATTGGGATATGCCTTTATTGAAGCCACAAAATCTTATATTATTGATGAATAATTATTCAGTTGATTATGATAATCTATTAACTGGCCCATATCACATTGGAAGCTTTTGACCACTAATTGTGTAGACTACCATTGTATTCCTAGCCCATTGAGTGGGTTGGATGTGAGATTGAGAGTGAGTGTGGGAAACGTGCTCGAGGTTGATAATTTGGAAATGAAAGGTCTAAATTCATTTTCGATAATGAAATTTTCTCTATTTATTCCCTCACTAATGAACTGATAGGAGGAGAAGTGCATTGGCTTAGCCAGATGACTTAGAAAATGAGTGTGTTAACTTTTGTAGGTTTCTATTAAAATTGTTGGATCTTGGGCGCATCTCTAAACCTACTCAATTTCTTCCATAATTTTAACATGTTTTATTAGATAGCAGTTTGCATACATTTCATGGTCATTGACAACATTAGTCATATGATTTTTATCGGAAAAGGACGAGATCAAACATGTTTCTTAAGTGGGTGCCAAAGAGCATATGTAATAAGATCTCAGTAGCTGATTTATTTTTTTATCATCTTTTGTCCATATTGTTCATATTTTCGCCATTGGCAACCATTACTTATCTAATCATGAGATCAGTTTCTTTAACATTACAAAAAAGAAAGAACATATGTAACTTTTATATTCGACTTCATAAAACAAATATGGCTATAGCCTACAAACTTGGTATTCATAAACTCTAACCCAATCCTTAAGAAATTTCGCTACTATAGTATTGCAGACAATTCATTTCTTTGATGTCAGAATCTAACAATGGTAAAACGGAGTGATCCAGGGTTAAGTAATTTCTGTTGGTTTGATCTCGCTTCAACTTGAAGCTTGCTGCATTAAATCGAGACACTCCATTGCTCAAACCCACAAACAAGGAAATTTAAGCATGCATTCGGAGTGAAACGGAAAATATTCCATGTTTAATAAAACCCTTTCTATTTGTAAAAAGAAAATAATAAATAATTAGGCCGATAGGCCTTCCTTTGAGTGAGACTTTCGTCATCATGTTCTTTCTAAGGTTGACACCTGGCATTTTTTTCAACAACAGCCAAATTGACATCTTGGTATTTTGTATCTTGCAGTTTTGCATTTGTTAATGCCACTGTGTGCGCTATTAATACGTGGATTGTGGAACGTGTGCCCAACCTGCGTGTGGTGTAGTCAACCTGTGCCTAGGCTGCGTGCATGCTCCTCTCTGGACGATCTCTAGGATTAGTGCCTAAGGAATCAAACCCCACTCTAGCATGATTGAGACCAAAAATTTGTGGAAGGTGAGGGAGTTGTGGCACGCCAACACTAGCAATGCGAAATTTTTTCAAATAGACGCACCGAATTTTCCACCATATCCATCTGTTTTCTGCTCTTCCTCCATATTTGTCTGTCTGTTTTCTGCCCTTCCTCCATATCTGTCCGTTTTCTGCTCTTCATGTTCTCTTCCATGCCCTCTGCAATAATGTTTTTGTGCTTTTCCACTTACTACTGCAATAATGTATCCCATTTTTGTTGTGCAATTTTTTGTGCACGACCTAGCCCTTTGTTGTTCCGTATACAGTGTTTACACCTCTGTTTTATTGTTCAGAAATTGTTCACTCAGGTGTTCAAGTATACACTGTTGGAAGTATACATTATTTACACCTTCGTTTTACTGTTCAGAAATTGTTCCTGCTCAATTTTCAGGTCAGTGCTCTCAAAAATGGGTTTTCTGATCCCATTCCCTCTCATTTTTCTTCCAACATTTTAATTTTAGTCTAGTGTTTCCTTAGTGTTATCTTATGGGTTTTGCAATGGTAGGTACAACTCTGTTTCCCTGTTCAGAAATTGTTCACCCAGGTTCTCAGAATTCTTCTGTTTAAATTGCAGGTTAGTGCTCTCAAAAATGGGTTTTCTGATCCCATTCTCTCTCTTTTTGCTGGTTTTTCCTGATTCTTGGCTGTATTATATAAATTACCCTATCTTATTACACAATATTTCAGAGCAATTGCTCTTAGCTGTATGGTCAATGTCCTGTTAGATGATAAGTAACTTGTACCATTGTCTAGAAAGCACTAGAGAGTACAGTGGCGCCTGCCATTCCCATTCCTCTTCACTGACTCTGCTCGTAAGTTCATATTTTGCTTGATCTCCTCACCCATCCTGGACAAATTATAACATCCTTTAAGTGAAGTAAATGGAAAATTTCATGGAGAAAATGACTTTAAAATTCCGTTCTTAGACTCCTTTTTAAAATGATTCCAACAGAAGATTGTAAGTCCCCTTTAAATTTTGTTACAGAAGAGCCAAAAACACTACAGTGATTACAGACACCTACTTAACAGGGGATGCATACTGAAATAAAATTCAACCTCTCGTATGTGTTATTTTTCAGTATATCGAGAGGTTCATTTTCTCAAAATTTGCAGAGAGCATTTCATTGTTGATTAGCAGAATTTATTAAACATGAAAAACGTTGTGACCTCAGTAAGACAGGAAAAAGATTTGAATTACCTTCTGGCTGGAGGGAATGTCTTTGATATGAGGTGAGGTCAATACCTGCAAAACAAGGCACATGTTCAAAAGGATTATAAAGGATTATAGCAAAGCTTTGTAAATTTTATCGCTACAGGAGAAGAAACCCTAACTGATCAAATCTCCACAGAAATTTGAACCAAAGAATCTACCTTTTTTTTTAATTGTCCTATGTAAAGGAACGAGAAAATGTGAGGTAAGTGATGGAGAAGCTTGGCGACTAAGAGGAAAGATAGCCACAAGAATGACCTAGTTCATATAAGAAAACTGGGCGATAAAATAAATGTCATGATAAGGAGAAAAAGGATCTCAATTAAAGAACAAAAAACTCTTAGATTTATAGCTTTTAAACAGGGGAAGTGGAAATTTGAATATGTTTTTGGATGCATTATAATCGATGTTTCCATGAGTTATAAAATTCATATTTAGTACATTGGCGTGTCAATTCAATATATAGAGTTGTGTCGAGCTGTGGAACAGATAAGGCAAGTTTTGTATTTGTAAGTTGGGATTTCAAGTAACAAAGTAAATGACCATCTTCTAAATTACTCAAATTTTCTTCACTTTCTAAGGATTCTTCTCGTATTCGTCGATATGGTCATGAGGAAAATATGTTTTTATATCTATAGATAGACAGGGCTTTATTTTTCTAATCCTATTTAAATGTTCTTGATTCTGTTATCTCCTGATTTTTGACAAGATCCAAGAAAGAAAACTCTAAACCAAATCTACATATTGGAACTAAATGATAAATGGCCATATGAACCTCAATTTAGGTATTCATAGCCTTATGCCTTATTTGCATCTCGACTATTTCTATGTTTTTTAATTTCCTTATAGGTTATTTTACCCATTAACATAATTAATACCAGTTCGTCATCCTGTAATTTTCCTTTTCTTTTCACTTTGTAAAAGGAATTTTTTGTCCAATCTAGGGATGGCTTCCAAAGACGTTAGTTTATGATATGTCATTTTATGAAGTCCATGCTTGGACAATTTTGATGTCTAATTGTAATTTGCCACAAAGTCATGAAACCTGTCTAATTTAAGCAGAAACAGAGTAAAAATTGGTAATTTGAACTAGATTTGGTATTGAAATAGATTGTTGAGAATCATTTTAAGTAAACTCACCATAGAATTGAATAAAAGCAGATGGAATAAAAAAGGGGGTCACCATCAGAGCAATCCACATAAGGCTCTTCAAGGGCCACCATCCTGAATGCCACGAGTCACGACATTCATGCAACTTCGTAGTTCTAACTATTGTAAGAAACATAGTGAAATAAAATATCTGAGGTGATGTTAAGCAGTTCACTTTGTTTGCTTGATGCTTTTTCTGTAATGGATCTTTTAAGAAACATGTCCTGAGGAGCTGCACTACATAGTATGGCTTCATTTAGCTTACAAGCCATGTATGAGGCATGTATATTCTGCTAAAACAAAACCACCAACCAAACATTGCTTTTTGCTCCTTATTTGAATCGATTTTTGTATCCACTTTCCACTGTGGAGGATTTGGCAAAGGGGTCTTGATGTTCTGTGGTCTTCTTCATTTCTTTTTTTCACAAATTTGGCTATGGTTGGTTTTCTTCTCCTGGTTCCTGTTCTCAAATCTGGTCTTCTCCTGTGCTGAGACTCGAGAGTTTGTAGGATTTGTCTTCTTTCTTCATGGGCCTCCTATGTAGCTGTTGTTTCTATAATTTTGGTTGCTTTCCTTTTGGTTGTCTTCTAATCTAACCGGGTCTTATTTTCATTTTATCAACTTTTTGGATCCTACTGCGGGCCATCTATGGGAGATATATTATGGCTCTGAATTTCCTTCCACTTGTTGTACCTTTCTTTTGCAGGCAGTCATTAGATGGCCTGCATCTTGGCAAAGTCTGCATTTAAATATTTTACTTTCATAGTCATCTAGCTGGGTTCATTGGGATCCTTTCAAATTTAGGTCAACCCTATGAGGCATACCTTTGTTGACTGTTCTATGCATGTTCAGGTGCAATTGAAGATTTTACTCTCCTCATCGGTCTTATGAAATTTTATAAATTGACCTAAGAAATATCTGAACTCTTCCCTAAGAGCTACTCTTTTACATTACCCCATAAAGAAAGGAGAACCCTTACCACATTACAATGCTTTCTGCTATGATAAGCATTCTTACTCACAATATTCTATTTCTTATTAGTTGATATCCGTACCCACTTCTAGAGCTAGCTTCGGATTACCTAGCTATACCGGGTGCATTTATGTCATTTTTCTCTTGCTCTGATACAAACAACATCAATGGTTTCAACTCATTTGATGGAAACCTCTTCAAAAGAAATAAGGGTCAACAACACCACTTGCAACATTCAACTATAAAATATAGTTCTAAATATTTTTCATTAAGCAACACGCTTAATAGTTGTTTATTTACAAGAGATTTCCCATTTGTAGATTACCCAAACTTAATGCACATACATTTACCCGTCTACAAAATATATTAGGTACCACATGTAGCAAAACCAGATCACAAGCTATTCATTATTTCTTGAGAGGAGGAAAGAATTGAAAAAATGTCTGCTTTAGGATGCTTTGCTTCCGCATGCTAAAATTATATCGAAACTGCCCACATTCTTTCCACTTGCACATCATACTCCATTTGGCTCTTTGTAACTTTGTACGAAAAGAAAATAGGATTTGAATTAATCCTCTTTTTGCAGATCGTTGCATTTAGATGGGTTGGTGAGGCTGCAAATATATAGAAACTGCCCATGATAGTCTGCAATTTGGCCACAGTTGTGTGACTGATGGAATCTGATTTTTGTTACGATCTGGATGTTGTTTTCAGGGTCCTGTTTCTGACAAGAGGAGGACCCAGATAACTCTTCTAGTGGCTCTTATTATAAACATGAGCTTGGCCCTAGATAGCTCTTTTGGATGCCTGGACTAAAGGAATGTGTGAACTTTGAAATTCAATAGCTCTACCCTTTCATGCATCAGACTCACAAATTTATTGAAAGCTATACATAGTGTTTGAATAGCGTGTTTGTTATATGCAATGGCTACTATTCAACATATGTTTAATGAAATTGATTCCCTATAATGTGCAAAACTGCACAAGAACAGTGAGTACAACCGAATATAGCATAATAATAAAAAAAAATTGTGGATTGTTCAGAAAATAGTTAAAATATCATGAATTATGCACAAGATTCACAAAAGAAGCACACTGCTTCCAAGTGATGGGTCTCACAATGCCTTCCCTAAGTGTGGGCACTTTATGTTGATGCCTCCAAGGCCTACTGATATGAACCACTTATAAAATAGTTAAAATATCATGAATTATGCACAAGATTCACAAAAGAAGCACACTGCTTCCAAGTGATGGGTCTCACACTGCCTACCCTCAGTGTGGGCACTTTATGTCGATGCCTCCAAGGCCTACTAATATGAACCACTTATAAAATATTATTACAAAGCCATAAGGAGTCCAGTCAACCTTTAAAAGAGGTTTGCAAAGGGTAAATTAAGTGAGTGAAATACATGGCAAATGCCTTGATTGGAACACATATCTTAATGGGTTTTACGTTGTGTAAGAAACGTGTGGATTTTTCCTACAAGGATCACATGTCATGTGCGAACAAAATATTGTAGAAAGGATCAGTATTAGGAATGGCTGGAAAATGTTCCTATTTCATACATGTTTTGAAGGTACTGTAAGACTATAAGGATCTTTGAGTCACTTGAGGTACTTCCAAACTTGCACAATATGTACCTTGTCACCGAATCTTATTAACATGCATTTTGTTAATGTGGTCTACCTTGGGTGGTTAATATGAGAGGTTGTTCTCCTCCCCATCTAGGTTGTGCCCTTATTATTGTTTCACCATCAAAAGTTAGCCTTGTTAGATTAGATTCCACATTCACATCACATCTTCTTTGACTAGAATTTTGTGTTGTGGTGAAATTGATGAATTGCAGGTACTACTATCATGGGAAAAAGAATCCTCTTGTTAATATTATGGAGACAACCTTTACAACGAATGCCATTTCTCTATTGCTGAATGGTTCCACGGAGATTCAACCACTACTTCAGATAATCGATGTTGGTTCTGTTACCTCATTAAAAACAACATCCTCACACTTCCACATTACTCTATCTAATGGAACACATCAACATAAGGCTTTTCTACCATCCGCATATAGCCCACAGGTTGTATCTGGAGACATCCAAATTGGCTCGATAATTATGCTTAAAAAAGCAGCTTGCACAGTGCTCCAAAACTCCTCGTAAGGCCCACCATTTGAAGTTACCCTCTTTTAATTTTTCCATTCTAAACGCTTCTTGCATTACAATAAGGAAAATGGAATCTTCATTAATTCATTTCTCATTTGTTTACATAAGGTCCATCCGAGTGGTTGAGCTTGAAGTTGTGATGCGCTCAGCAGCATTGATGAAGGACTCATCAACGCTACTACATGCAAAGGCAGTTACATCCCAATTTATCTCTTCATCAGCTGAATATACCTTGCCCTCTGTAGTTACTCCACCAATTATGACAACAACTACAACAATTCCATTCACGGCACTCAGCCCTTACCAAAAATATTGGTCAATCCAAGGTAGGGCATCTGCAAAAACATCATTGAAGACTTACAACAATGTGCGAGGCTCAGGAAAAGCTTTTGGATTTGACCTTATCAATCGTGATAAGGAAGAGATCCACCTTTCTGCATTTGTTGAATTGGCCAAATCTCTTTACAATCTAATTCAAGTTGGGTAGCTATACATTGTTTCAAATGGCACAGTGAAAGAAGCAAATTCAAACTACAACCACCTAAAGAACAAATGGGAAATTTACTTGTTTGCTTCTTCCACTATCAATCCATTTCCCATAGATGATCCAACATTTCCTTACCAGAGATTTCACTTCAATACTATTGCTAAAATAAAAAGTGAAAGTCCAAATACGAATGTGGATGTCATTGGTGTTGTTACCTCCACTTCACCTACATCAACAATTCGACGAAAAGACGGAAGTGAAACATTAAGGAAAACACTCATATTAAAAGACAAGTCGGGTTTTAGCATTGATGTAACATTATGGGGAGACCATTGTGACTATATATGACAAAACCTTTCTGAATTCTACTCTTTCGACAACCCACCAATCCTTGCAATCAAAGGAGGTCGTGTATTTGAATTTAATGGCACCACAATAGGGACGATACCAACAAGCACTCTCACCATAAATCCAAAAGTTTAAGAAACTCACCAACTACATGCATGGTTCTGTGAAACAGGTTATAGCTCTTCTTCTCCATCTTTCAGTAGAAACTATGTTGTTGCTTCGAAACGTGGCCTACCACGAAAGACATTTCATGAAATTGCTGGCATGCAACCCTCCGATAAAGCAATCTGGGTTTGAGTTCGAGCAACAATTACTGCTCTTCATATGGATGATTTCTACTTTCTAGCATGTCCATTAGATTTCAATGGAAAACAATGCATGAAGAAGGTTGTGGAGCATTCTAACAATCTTTGGCATTGTAAAAAATGTAACGGTGACTTCCCTGAATGTGACTACCGTTACAAACTTAAAATTGAGCTACATGACCACACCGGGAATCTACAGAACATCATAGCTTTCAACGATGCAGGGAACGAGCTCATGGGCATCACGGAAAAAGTCATGTTCCTTTTCTATCGAACCAACTGATCTGCAAGAAATTTGTGGCCGAATTTCAGGACGTCGCTTCCTGCTAACACTTTCCATTAAAATAGATTACTTCAATGGTGTTCAGCGCTTGCAACCAATACTGATCAATTTAGAAGAAATTCAATATGCCTCTGCATGCAAGGAAGCACTCACTGACATTCAAGCAATGTCCACTTCAAAATGCCCTATTGTTTGCTGCCTTTGAACTGTTTTTTAGGGTCTTTTCTAACACGACTATTTGTACATAAACAAACATTTCCGCACAACTCATTGTCTCATATTGTTGTAAAATATACAACCATGTTATTATGATGCAAACTGTAGCTTTCACTGCAAATAATCTCTTCCAGTCATTCCAAAATATGTATCTTTACCATTTTCATTTTACATAATATAGATATCAACATTTGTAAAGAGTTACTACATATGTTTCTCGTTTTTTGTCTACATGCTATACATTGATCTCTTGCTTGCTAATCTATTCATGTTATTGTTCAAACATGTAAAAAAAAAAATGAAGAAAAGGGAGCAAAATATTGTTTATCTTGCTTCTCTCCTCTCAATGATAGATGCTGAAATAACATATGATTTTATAGCATTCCTAATTGCATGTTTTCCCTTCTACCTAATCCACCTACCTTCACCGATGTTGAAATAAAAAATATTAATGCTATGTTCAAATAAAAAAAGTTAATTCTAAAACTTGTAATACATTCTCCAAACATGCACTGCTCGTTTATGAAAACTAACAATAATTATTTGTACTTGTTTAGATATGCCAAAAAACAATCAAATTGCAGCCAAAAACGAGCAGCGACGTCTTCTTTATGCACAACAAAAGGATAGAATAAATGCACGACGTCGACTACTTTATGAAAACCGCAACAACCCTACTACTTCCTCTACATCCCTTCCCACCTCAAATGCTCTCCCAACTATACAAACCAACCCATCTAATATTCATCAAATCCAATATAACCCTCCCCTTAATGAAGAACACCATCGCTTTCGAGAAAGGATTGATGAACTTTCTACCTTTCATTGTTGCACAATATGCAAGGAATCATACCCAGGAATGAAAACAAAGCTTTTCCATGGTAGACTCTCTTGTTTTCGTTGCGCATCATCTAAATCGACCGATTTTTTTCTGAGCTGAACAACATGACCCTAGAGAACAACCCTATGTCCTTCACCAGTTAACACTGGTTGAAGAAATTCTCATTGCACGTGTCAACCCCATTCTACAAGTCACTCATTCCCGTGGTGGTCAATACAAATATAGTGGCCATACAATTATACTTACCCTGAATGCTCTCTGACTTAGGCATCCTCATTGTGAAAAGGCAAAATCCATCTGAAAAGGCTTACGAATTCTTCGTTTGCAAATCACGTGTCCTTGCAACCCTTGAATACAAAATAAAAAATGACCCTTACTATCGTGATGTTCAATTCAATTCATCTGCAATTTTTGCGCTACTAGATCACCCTACAGACATTTCTTCTCTTCTCCATAATGTAACCACCTCCTCTTTTGAACCCCATCAAACCACTACTGATTCTATTTATGATATTGATGTCATGCTACCTCCATTAGAAATCCAACCCTCTTCTTTCGTTCCAGTACTCCCAAATTCATGTACTAAGCTTGAGCACATTTGTAACTATTTGCACTTGACCCATTCAAATTCAATAAGCTCTATCGATTGGCCTCCAATACCTTTAACTGTTATAAATGAATACAACACCATCGACCTCTTTGCCATGGAATTCCCCATACTCTTCCCTACAGGCATTGCAATGATCATGCAACCAAGACTTACAAAAGTTGAGATGCATGAATATGATTTACACTTGCTACACTACCATGATAATTGCTTTGGCCAACACCCAAGATTCCGCTACTATCTTTATAACATTCTGATACACCATCGTAGCCAAGCAACTGCTAGTGTTTTCGTGAAGAAGTACATTGAGAACAACTTGCCAACAATGGTTTCAGACCTATGCTAGTGTCTTCATGACTCTCCAGATTCAAGATTGCTAGAGCAAATATTTCGGTTCGGTTCAGCCCTGCGAGGAACATGTTCTTTCTGGAAAAAACGACGATCTGAGCTGACAGACATGATCACGTAAATAGGAAACCCAACATTCTTCTACACTCTCAGCGCAGATGATACTAAATGGCATGACTTGCACACGATCATGCCCACCAGTGTTCCTTCCAATTCAGTCAACCACCTCCAATGGAAAATTCAAAACATAATTAAAAACCACATCTAACAGCCCAATATATACATTGCAGATTTACAATTTTCCTTGAATAAATCCTGCAAAAAGGCCTCCATGCAGTCGACTACTGGTGCAGGTATTATTTAATATCCATTTCCCTCTACATTAATTTTATACATTGCATATATGTATTAACCAAATGTAACCTTAATATTATATTCAGATATGAATGGAAACATAGAGGATCCGCACACATTTATGGCTTCCTCTGGCTACAAAATGCACCAAACATGGACACACTTGATTGGGACAATGCATTAGAAGTTGCTAATGCACAACAATATTTCGACAACTACGTAACTGCCTAGAATCCACGTCAAGCAGAACACCGAAATATTCTACTTCACCAATCAACAATTCATAACCCATGTCTTCTTGACACATCATCAATATTCATGTCTAATCAGTCTAAAGACTATACAGAGCTCGTCAACTGCGTTCAATGTCATAAAAAGTGTCATGAATCTTCTTGTCTTCACAAGAAAGACAATGTACTTAACTATCGATATGGAGTACCGTGGGAGTTGAAGTCCACTTCTTCACTTTTCATTGATGATAAAGGTCATAAAACCTACGTCCCTGCTAGCAATGATGAAAGATTGAATATTCACAATGTCGATCGACTCTCTATTTGGAGAGCAAATGTTGATTGAAAACCAATCCTTTCTCTCCATGCTGTGTTGAAATATATTTCAAAGTATGCAGCAAAAGCAGAAACAAGATCTGAGAGCTACCGTCAAATGCTATCACGGCTATCACAAAGTGCCCTTCCAGAAGCACCTACTGTTGCTGTCATCCGAAAACGCCTTACAGAAACCATTGCAGATAGAGACATCGGTGCAAAAGAAATATGCCATATGTTACAAAAGCTACCTCTCTCTCTCTGCAATCGTACATTTCGTTCTTTGAATGTCAACAAGGTTCTTTTCAATCGTGTTTCACAAGATATTGAAATCCCAGTTCGACACCAAACTTTATCGTTGCATATATGAACAGGCCTGCCTCATTAGAATCACTACCCCTCCTTGAAGCTGCTCGCTCGTGGTCATATTCTGCCCAGCAGAGAAAAAACCAATGGAAACACATATTCCCTCCAATGATTGTACATGTCAATATTCCCTCCAATGATTGTACATGTCTTGCCCCGTTACAATGTCATTCCTTCCTCTGATGATCCTTCTTATGCCACCTTCTGCTAGAGTGAATTACTATTGTATTTCCGCTTCCGAACACTCCCCAATGTTATTGGTTCAACTGATGCAGAAATTATTGCACACTGGGAACAAAAAAAGGGTACATATACACCATGGCATGTCCATCGAGAAATTGAGAACCCACAAATCCCACCTACTAAAGATCAAACTACCTCGCACACCCCTCCTAATTCCATGCAGATGAATGAATGGAAAATCCTCTCTTGGCTACACCCAAGTTACAATATTGAAATTGATGACCTCGACATGATTTGCTACCACGACTTCAATGTCAACCACAATCGGTCACAAAATACTATCCCTCCCCCCTTGCAAGAAATTGCCATAAATTTCATCGAATTCAACCGCTCAACCATTCAAAACCAACATCATTCTTTTTCCAACCTTCCCCATGACCACACATTATCTCCTACCCAAAACATAGATTTTACCACTATTTTTTTGCACTTCAAAACCCCTTCACCAAAACCACCATGCAAAATCATCATACAAGGAACAACTGGCACAGGAAAATCCCATTTGATTAAATGCCTGCACCAAGCATTTGTGGAAAACTCACCAGCAAACAAAAACCCTTTGTTGTTACTTGCACCAACCCGCATTGCAGCTTTCAACATAAATTCCCTCACAATTCACTCTGCCCTTCGTATCCCTATCCAAACAATGCATCCTCTCGAAGGCCAACCACTCCTACAACTGCAAGAGAAACTCCGTCATGTAGAATACATTCTCATTGATGAAATGAGCTTCATTGGTCCAAAAATGCTTTCTCACAGTGACAATCATCTAAGAGAAGCATTCCCTCTTCACCAGAATGCACCATTTGGTAATCGCTCAATTATCCTTGTCGAAGATTTAGGCCATCTACCACCTGTAAAAGACATTCCTTTATACGATGGGACATCACGTGGCACTGCACTTTGGCGCAAATTTGACATATTCATAACACTTTCAACCATTTTTTGTCAACAAGGAGCTAGCCCGTCCCAGGTTGCTTTCCGGCAAATACTTGCAAATCTCAGGAATGGAATAGCTACACTTGAAGATTGGCAACACCTAATGTCAAGAGCAAATTTTTCTCTTACACATGAAGAGAAATGCACATTTGAAGAATCCATGCAACTATTTGAAACAAACAACTCAGTTGTCTTGCATAATAAGAAAATGCTTAAAAAATTGAACATCCCAGTAGCGCTTTAGTCTGCAGAACAACAAAGGCAAAAAACTCCTAATACAACAGAAGATGAGCATCTACCTACAAAAGTGCTCTTATGAAATGAACAAAAAGTTAGGCTCACCAGCAACTTATGGGTACATGTAGGCCTCGTCAATGGCGCACTTGGGAAGGTCATCTCAATATTTTATTCAATTGGCTCAAAGCCCCCAGAATTACCATCCTTCGTGGTTGTCGACTTTAGACAATACAAAGGAACACCATGGGACATTTCACACCCAACATATGTACCCATTTCAAATGGCATGGGATTTAACGATACACAAGTCACAAGGAATGAAATTAGATAAAGCAACAGTAGACATCAGCACCAAAGAACACCAAGGACTAACGCTCACTGCAATTTCAAGAGTGCGGTCATTGGTAGACATACACATCAATCCAGCATTCCCATTCTCGTGCATTTCACAAATGCACAAGAATACATATCTTAAGCATAGATAGCAAAAGGAATCATTGCTCGCATCAAAATCTATTCAGGATAATACACTTTAGCCAATCGTACAACCTGTCTTCCAGAATTACCCACATGGTAAACACCACTCACTACATAACCAAATTTCACATACATTTGCTTGCTATTACATTTAGTTTCATATAATTTTATACTCGTTTGGAATCGTTTATTTTATTTTAAATATTCAAACAAAATCGTCAAACATATCCATTGTCACTTACAACGTTTCCTTCTTGGATGGCAACAGGTATGGATACAGGCTACCTACGAATGTTGTATGAGTGTTGCAAGGAAATTCAGCAACAAGAACTCACATTACAAGATATGCAGACAAGGATCTTGCCCCAACAATCATTTCCGCTTTACCGTTTGCGCCCAACCATTGAGTTGTTAAAGAAAATAAGAAAAATACTTAAGATAACAATTCACATCCATGAAAGGGACGCACACAGGCAAATGCAACATCAATTGCAGGAACAACTCACACAATTTGGCACCACAATAAACACCAATTAGTGTTGTTGATGCCATGGCCCATCATGCATATATGATTAGCTGCTCATTGTCAATTACATCTATATGTGATAGAGTTCTTTTATTCTACATATGTTTAGTACCTCTTAGTGCCAAACATATCTCTATGTGTAGACCATTTGTTAAAGTGAAATGCAACGGTCATGCTCCTAATGTTCAGTTCACTCATGAATGGTAAATGTTTCACTTGCTTTAATACAAATTTTATGCCTTCAAAGACATGTTCTTGGTGTTCTATTAAAGGTTTTATATGGTATTGGTACCCCTCTGCTTATTGTCATGCTTTCCTGTAAAATGTCTTCTTGATCTTTTCTATGTCCTATAGACTTACCTAATAATTGCTTCCATTTACTACTAGAACAATGGTACTATATGAAGCTAAAGATGAGATACTTTGTTTCCAAGTCAAAAACAACATTATTTTTATCTTTTAATGACCTGTACAAGAAGTGCATTGTTCTGTTTCCAAGACAAAAATCAACATTATTTTTATCTTTCCATTACCTGTGGAAGAAAGTGCACTTTTGCTTATTGTTATGCTTCTTGTAAAATGTCTTCTTGTTCTTTTCAATGTTCTGCAGACTCATTTGAAAGCTAAAGATGAACCACTGTTTTTAAGTCATAAAGCACAACTCTTTCCTTTTAATTCCTTCTAGGAAAATAAGTTGTTATGCTGGATTGATCAACCTCTGTGAAACTTCATGCCTCGCAAATAGCACTATTGGGCAGTGGGGGAATAACATTGTAAAGGTAGCAGAGACAACAACTAATAATCCCCTGAACCAATATAAATCCAAGTCTCTATTCACCCAAAAGGAAAAATTATTGTAGACATTCATTGTTGAACATTCGAATTTGTGTAGGAAAGAAAAACCTGCTAGAAAAGAATATAAAATGCATGAATGAACTGGGTAACCTTCCCACATAACCTTTTCAATTTACAATTACAAATTTTAATTTCATACCATGAATTGCAAAGTACATCTACCTTATTATGATGAGATACATTTATATATGTCATGTCATTTTGTATTGGTTCTATATTTTCGATTGTTTGATTGGAAAACTATCAGACTTGAGGATTCAATATTGACAATAATGGATCTTTTTTTATTTGGCATCCATAACATATATATAGCAATGCTTTCTCCATATTTATGTGCCAATGTGTTTATCAGATAATTTAATTACCTGCACCAACAGAATTCAGAGAAATGGCAGCCTGAATCAATTATATATGCTCTTTCAAAAATATATTGATTTAATAATGCAAATGAGTGCTTGGTTTATCTCACCTTTGGCACACATTTCAAACAAAATAAGTGGCTACACGCTAATTTCTTTGGCTCCATAACGACATCTGCACATAGATTTATGGGTAGAAGTTTCAGATTTTCTTGTCTGTTGTTAGAATACAGATAAATCATTCAAATAACAATGTAAAAAAATGAATATTCTAAGTACCCAGGCATATAGAACAAGTAAGTTCCTTATCGATAACAGATGTTGATGATGCTTGTGTTAAATCTTTGGAAATAGTGGGCATGTTCCCCACTGTTTTCTCTGAAGTATATAATACCATTCTAATACCATTGGATCCGTTAAGATTTGAAAATGGACTCTCTGGAAGGTTATGTCCATAGCTGTTGCAAGGAACAAACTCACTGATCATTACCTTCTTATAATAATCACCAAAACAAAACAAAGTAGCTTCTATTCAACTACTTCCAGGAACCCATTATTGATAGCTTGTTTTCTAAGTAAAATCTTTGGCATGTTCTTTATCTTATAGAACTGCAGACTGTGGATGATGGTCTCTACCTTTCTTGATCGTCATTGTCCTTCTTAGGCTCATCTTCATTATTCTCCAGTAGCTCAAGTAGGCACCCAGAATGATCAGTTGAAGGAAAATTGTTGAAATTACTAGGAGGAGAAGGAGATGACCTACCTTATTGGACCAAGAGGTAATTGACAATGTCCTTGGAATTAGATGAATTGATTGAGGATGAATCTGGAGCAAACTCTGGGAGTTGTGACATCCAAACTCATCTATCACTTGCAATGCTTGGAGTTGATGATGATTTGGTATCAAACAGTAGTCCAGATCAAAGTGTAGATCTTGTACATGACAGCAAAACCTTGGAAGATTATTTCTATGGACGTTATAGCCATTCAACAAGCTTTGATTGACTTAAATCTACTTCTCTGAGCTTCATAATTTTTCTTACTCCTTGCTTCTCTAAAAGCTTCAATATTTTATATTTGGTGTATTACTGTGAGCCAATGTCACAGAGAATCAATTTCAATCACTCTGCATAATGGCTGAAGCTGTGTCTGAAGTTGAGTGGAGTTCATGTAAAGTCCCTTGCCAATTCCTTGTATAAATGTGAAATCCATTAGTGGTCACTCGTTTTAGTGACCCACTGGCGATCACTAGAGCTGAAAATCTTCTTGTCCTTGCCTTTGGAGCAATTGTATGTATGTGAAAGGAAAAGCAAGTATGGTATCGCTATTGATTTTCCAGACCATTGTTATGTACTTTTTGAGGTCTAAAGATGTGTAACTTGTGGTTTAGCTTGATACATTCTCTTGTACACCACTTTACTTTGACTTTGTCAATATCACAAGTCTAGTAGCAATTTAAGTGTATGTCTAGATGGTACAACTGTTTGCATGGCAGAACTGCATTGGGCTTCAAATTTTCTAAAAAATTACACTGTATTTAAAGAAATATGATGTCCAGATAGCATATAACTCCAAACATCAAATCTCTTTGCTCCTTGTAGGCTTCAACCAATATCTCTTTTAGAGAAATTCAACAACTCTAATTTAATAATCCTATCGGCCTCTCTTTGTACCTTTTGGGACAATTGCTAGTTATATAATGAAAAAGGGGAAAATGAATAAGATAACAGTGAGAGATAAATCCTATTTGTAAAAAATAAAATAATATATAATTATATAATGAAAAAGGGAAAAATGCATAAGATGACAGTGAAAGATAAATCTAGAGCATCTAATTTGGTATACAACTATGAAATATTTCCTTAAAATATAATCCTAATTGTGTGGTATATGACTCCATCAATATCTAATCTTAATGGTCTATTTAATAAAAAATCCTTAATCCCTATTTGAAGATAGACCAAGTTTATCCACATAATAAAAAAAACACTCTTTCCACTCCAAAAAGTATTATTATTTATTTTTTGAATTAGCAAACAAAGCCTCACAAATCATATAGACAATAAGTGGGGTCGTGGAAGTCAATCGATTGAGATTGTTTTTCTGATTAATCACATCAATAATTGTTGGTCTATGTTTCGAACCATTTAATGTGATTTATTATGAAAGCAAAAGTGAAAATAAACTAGATTAGATGGTTAGAAATGTCCACCAATAATTAATGATGTGATTAATCTAAAAAACAATATCAATCAATATGAATCCCAAAAATATAAAATCAAACAAATCAATTAACATCAACGAACAAAAATACCATTTAAAAAAATTAGCTAGAAAGATTCCATACTAAATGAAAATTTATTACATTCTTTTCAACACGCTTTATTAGACTCGTGAAAGTCGTAGCACTGTACCAGTATCACGCTTTTATGTTTGCCCACAAATTTCCTCGAAATTTCAATATCTTCATGCTTATTATATGCCACAGTAAATTCTACACTTGATCACCATTTTTTCACTAAACCTAATTCGTGGAAGGCATTTCTATATCCACCTCAATTGGATGCGGCAGCGTTGATTTTTTTTTTAGTTTAATTGGATGACTCAGAATTAATCGAGGCCAATATACTTAGAATATGTTAAAATAAGATAATTACTCTTGAATGAAGAGTTGGCTAAACATAGAGAGTAAGTTAACTGAGTGGTTTTTATATCCCCTCAATTGGATGCAACACCATTGATTTTATTTTTTAGTTTAATTGGATGAATCAGATTTAATCGGGCGAATATACTTAGAATATGTTAAAATAAGATAATTACTCCTACATGAAGAGTTGGCTAAACATAGAGAGTAAGTTAACTGAGCGGTTTCTATATCCACCTCAATTGGATGCGGAACCGTTGATTTTATTTTTTAGTTTAATTGGATGACTCAGATTTAATCGGGGTGAATATACTTAGAATATGTTAAAATAAGAAAATTACTCATGCATGAGGAGTTGGCTAAACATAAAGAGTAAGTTAACTGAGCGGTTTCTATATCCACCTCAATTGGATGCGGCACCGTTGATTTTATTTTTTAGTTTAATTGGATGACTCAGATTTAATCAGGGCGAATATACTTAGAATATGTTAAAATAAGATAATTACTCTTGCATGAGGACTTGGCTAAACATAGAGAGTAAGTTAACTGAGTGGTTTTTATATCCACCTCAATTGGATGTGGCACCGTTGATCTAATTTTTGGCTTAATTGGATAACTCAGATTTATTCAAGGCGAATATACTTAAAATATGTTAAAATAAGATAATTGCTCCTGCATGAGGAGTTGGCTAAACATAGAGAGTAAGTTAACTGAGTGATTGAGTGATTGAGTGTTGAGTCAAGTCAAGTGATAGACGACTTTTAGTGTGTGATTACATGTGGTTGCATGTCAAGATATTTTAGCCAAGTTGCTAGTTGGAAAAGATTAAATACCCTTCACCGAATTCATTCTAAGCATCATGTTTTGTGTGATCAATAGAAAAGCCGCAGCTCGTGAATTTGTGTGTGAATTATTTGTTTTGTATTGTGTGCCTTTCCAATAAATTAGTCTCAGAGCAAGGTTTGAGACAAAAAGATTCTGCGGCCACACCATGCATGTGGGAGTGATAAGGTAGTCGGAAGTTTCTCAGCAGCTGTAGCCGAGCTCATAATTTTGTTTGTAGACAACATAGATACAATTTCTTGGAGGTTGAAAACCCATCCATTTTGAAAAAGTAGTCACAGCTTTCGTGAACACCCATGGCCGGGGAAGACTTGAGTAATCGGAAAATTGATGACTGTTGCAAAGTCGTCATGATCAACCAGCAAGCCGCTCTTTAGCATGGTTATTGTTTGTCGTAACTCAATACAAAGTCAACGGGTTTCTTTATGTTTTAAAGTTGACATAGTCACGTAGGCTAAAGTCATGTGATTTTTTCTAACTCATAAAGCCAAGTGGATAAGATTTAAAAGTCACCTATTTTTTATATCTCATAAACTGAAGTGGGTAAGCTTTTAAACATTTCTCACGTTATCATATCATTTTTCAAAAAGAGTAATAATAAAAAGTATTTTTTATATATAAAAACAGTTTATATAAAGATTTTATTATTTTAAAAAATAATAAAGGGATTTTTGAGAGATATTTTTAGAGGAAGATGGTTTTTTCAAATTTACAATGATAGTTTCCACCATTTACAGTGAAATATTATGATGTATGAGCCATTAAGATGGCAACCACGTTGCATGCACATGATGTTTGAGATTATGTCGAGTTTGGGTTTTTAGGACCTAAGAATGAAGCAGAAGAACAAGCTCTCAATAATACAGAGAAGGAACAATGAAAAAAAGACAAGAAGAAGAATGCACAAGCATTGTAGTTTATCCAACAAGGAGTGGACCAAGTAGTGTTCGAGAAGATTATGGTCACGTCTTCAGCGAAAGTAGCATGGGAAATTTTAGCGACAAACTATACATGTATGGCCACAGTCAATATTGCTAAGTTGCAGAATACTAGGAGAGATTTTGAAAGTTTGTAGATGAAGGAGATAGAGGACATCGATTCTTTCATGAATTGGGTTATAACTGTCGTAAATCAGTTAAAAATCTATGGTGAGGAAATCAAAGGTCAAACAGTGGTTGAGAAGGTCCTCGGATCTTTGTCTACCAAATTTGATGTTGTGGTAGCAGCCATAGAAGAAGCCAAGGATTTGGAATCATTGATAGTTGATGAGCTTATGGGATCACTTCTATCACATGAGTCAAGGATAGACAGAAATAAGGATTCCACTTTAGAGACGGCTTTCAAAAGTCAGGTTTCTATTTCAAGAGAGAGGTCGAGGCAAAAGTAGAACAAGAGGCAGAGGACGAAGCGGGAGATATGGTGGTCAGAGAGATGGCCGAGAAGAGCATGAAAATGAAAGTGGAAGAAACTAAAGAAGCTTCAACAATAATCAAAGAGTTGACAAATCAAATGCGAGATGTTATTATTGCAATAAATTTGGTCACTATGCTCGTGATTGCAGGAAAAAGATAGTTTATCAAGGGAACCAATGAGCTAATATCACTACAGAGAATACTAACTCCATGTTCCTAGCTTGCCATACCATGTATGAACTTTCTGCTAGTGTGTGGCTGTTAGACAGTGGTTGCAGTAACTACATGATAGGCAACAATAATTTGGTTGCAAATTTCGATCAATCTGTGAAAATAGAGATAAATTTGGGGACTGACAAGATTGTGGAAGTAGATGGCAAAGGAGTGGTCAACGTTCTGATCAAGCAGGGGGAGCCGAAGACAATCTTAGAGGTATATTATGTTCCTAGTCTCAAACATAATTTGTTAAGTGTTGGTCAATTGACGCAGAAAGGATACAAAGTTATCTTTGAAAGTCAAGAATGTGTTATATATGACAAGCCACCAACAAAGAAGCTTATAGCGAAGGTGCAAATGACGAGGAACAGACTCTTTCCTCTAATTATGAATTACAGTGGTCAAGTGAGTTCTTTTACAGTTGCATGTTTTGATGATTATTAGTTATCTCACTTTCGATTTGGACACTTTCAC
Organism: Pinus taeda; assembly: GCA_000404065.3. Lineage (NCBI taxonomy): Eukaryota > Viridiplantae > Streptophyta > Pinopsida > Pinales > Pinaceae > Pinus > Pinus taeda. Next base: position 4,576 of record APFE030473855.1, on the reverse strand, counting down.
TTTTCTGGTTTATGATTGTTGCAGCAGAAACAGATGGTGAGAAGATTAACTCCCATCAAAGAACCTGCTAGT
>APFE030473829.1:145257-157201 GCA_000404065.3 Pinus taeda | reverse complement strand
GACCTTTCTTCCACCCCACGGTGTTCTTTTTTTGGAAACTGTGTGTTCTACAAGAGGCCCTATGTTTTCTACAGGAGGCTCCTGTAGAAATCACCAAGAGCCAGAAATGGTTCCAAAAGCAGTGTTGAGGGGCTAAGAAACTTCATGAAGAGCATGTAAATCCTCCTACAGCTATCCACCCTCCTTTCCATCCATCCCACACCTACATCACATCATCATCATCATTTTTTCCCTTCCCGTCATAGGGAAACACAGAAACCAATTTTTAGAACAAAAACAAAAATAAAGGGAGCAACACCTCAAATCCCACCTGCAGCTTACCAAGTACCTCTCCATCTCCATCAACATCTCTGACATCATCCTTACCGCTCCCAGCACAAAAATTAGCTAGAATTTTGAACGGAGAAGCAGCTAAGGAGCTCCTATAGGAATTCCAGTAGCAGCTAAGCCCATTAAAATCAAGCCACAAGAACAAAAGAAGTGCAACCATGGGATTGAAGTAGGCGTCTGAAGCTAGATCTAGCTAGAGGATATCTACACAAAACAACCAGCCACACATCAGAAATAAAAAAGCATGCAGAAAAGGAAATACAAACATGCAGCAAAGAAAATACAAGCATGTAGCAGCAAAAGGAGCCAAAATGCCTCACAACAAATACATTCGACTCATAGGTAAGTGACTAACCTGCTCCTCTGTTGCATTGGTGTAATTGAAAAATATGCATAAATGAATGAGATGGTTAGGGTTGAATGAGAAAAGGTGGCAAGTTAACTGGCCACCCTCATCCAGTTGACTGCGCTCATCCAGAGTTGCCACCACACGTGCATGTAATCAAACTCAGAGAAAAATTCCAAGGACAGGTAGTGGAGGGTTTGCAAACTCCGATGCAATGATGGGAGGTGATTGCGGGAAGAAAGTCTTATGATAAGGCGAGTGGAGACCAATGGTCAAAATATGGAAACGTACATTTTTTCCAGCTCACCCCCTCACCGGAAATATCTAAAAGAAGAAATAAGTACTCCTCCTCGAAACTCCTTCACCACCTTTTCTTTCATTTCATCCTCATCCACTTAGTTGCAGCAAGCTCTTTGTCACCTCCATAGCCTCGAAACCATCATTCTCCATCACTTTCATCCATCCTCCTACTATCGGCGTTCTACAGGAGCACTTACAGGTTCTACAAGAGCACCTACAGGCAGTTCTACAGGAGGGGTAGTAACATATTTTTAAGGAGAAAACACTGGGTTTTTGCTTGATTTCTGGCTTGAGGAGGTAGGTTCTATGCATACCCACCTTGATTATCAATATGGACAAGGAATGATATAATTTTAAGGAGGAATTGAGTCCATAGAAGAAGAAGAATTACATCAAAAAAATTATGTCTGTTTTCTTTAAAAAAACACAGTTTTTTCTCTATTTTCCTGTTTTCTACAAAATTCTTGTCTCCATCATTTGGTGTTAAAAAGGGGTATAAGAAAAATGACAGGGGGATTCATGAGGAAGGAGCCCACAAATTCAACTAGGCTCCATGAACATCCCCAGGTAGTAGCCATATTCACCAGAGAAAATTGGATGCCATTTTTTGAAAAATTCCAAGGGTTTGATGAAGAAGTTGCTCAATAATTTCCCCTTTCTTTAGTCCCTCACTAAAGGACCCATTCCACTATTACTTTTAGAGGTCTCTCCATGGAAATCACCCATAATTTATTAGTAGGGTTACCACCCTTCCCCTTGGATTACCTTGGAGCAAAGATGAAAAGCCAATTGGACAGTCTACCAAGAAAAACTTCTTCCAAAACAATGAACATCCTGTAGAAGACAAAAATGGCATTAAGTACAAGCATACCCTACCATTGGGATGAGTTCAGTTACCAAACCATCAAATATATTTCTTGTGAAGGGAGGTATAACATAGTCTATGGCTACCATTTTAGACTTCTCCATGAGCTGAGATATGGCATGGACACTCCAACACCCCAGAAACTCAACATCCCCTATTTTCTCCTATAGTCCCTCATAGACTCTAGCATTAAGTTGAAGGCATGAGGTTTAGTTTAGCTAGCTCACCATGGGTTAATTAAAATGTTAGTGGAAGAAGCCCTCCATACCTTCACAATCCCCATAGCATGGAAGATTTTCCGAAACATGACAACAGAAAATGACATAAAGCCCCTCGCATATGATATCAGTCCTTCTGATAGTGGGGAGGAGGAACAACAAGGGGGAGAAGGGGAAGAAACTAAGGAACAAGAAGGGGAGAAGGAAGAAACCAAAAAAGAATAGGAGGAAACAAAACCAACAGAGACAAAGAAAAATATAGAAGGCGGAGAAAAAGAGGCAGAAAATACCGAGATGTCCCTTGAGACCCTAGAAAGAGAGGCAACAACTGCTCTCACTGCCCTCAGCACCCCAATTAAACCAAAACAAAAGAGGAAGAGGTAGACCTCAATGTATTTCAGGGCTAGGAAGAGCACAAGGATCAAACAAGGGAAACCCCAACCTTCTTCTAAAGTGCCCATTGTTATTGAAGATTCACCCTCTACCCAAGGGAAGGAATCCCCTTGCAAGGCACGCATCACTTATGAAAGGGGGACTTCTAGATCTCCCGCATGGAAGGAAAAAATAAAACTATAGGACTCAAAAACAATCCTATAGGAGGCATAGACTATTCTACAGGAGACCCTATCAAGACTACAGGAGACTGAAAAACATGAAAAAAGACTAGAAGGATAGTCACAGGGGAAGGACGAAGCAACATAGGCTCAAGAACTTGACCCCTAACCTAGTTTGGGTTCTTTCTACAATCTTCTTGAGAGGGGAAGAATCATTCCACAGAAATTTGCAATCCCACTTTTCTTTGAGTTGGAGAAAGAAAGAATAAGAAGCCATAGGTGGATGCCAATCGCCAAATTTAAGGGAGTTGACGATATTGGCTATATGGAGAATCAACTTAGAGAAATGGGCAGAGGACTAAGTGTTGTCAGAAATAGAGAAGCAATCACAAGAACTCACCTTCAAACTAAAAATGAATTGCTAAAAAGACAACTACAAGAAAAAGAGACACAATTGGCATGCATGGCCAGCTAGTCCATGGAGGCATTGCAATGTAGAATACCAACAAAATCATATGGATTATACCTCAAGGACCAATGGCCGCAGTTCAGATAAAGACTTTGGCATAGAGAGGCATAATGCCTTTCCAATATTACAGACAATTTATGGACCTATGTGACCAAAGTTCATCAGAAGACAAGGCCAAAATAGCAGAATTCTATTTACATAACATGGCCCTCACAGACATGAATGTGTGGGACCCTAATGCTAGGCTAGGGGACCTACAACTAATGGCCATGGCATCATGGATGAATCATGAGGAGTTAAGAGAAACATAAATGAGAAAGTTGATGATAAAGGAGTAGAATGAGCCCATAATGATTAGAGTTGAGCCATCAGATCCCATGGCTCTCATTAGCACACACTAGCTACTTGTCAATAATCCCCAAATTTCCCCTGAGTATATCAATGATCAGGCTCAAGCCATTGCACATTTTGAGAATATCGAAAGATTACTTTGGGATGACTGTATTCATGCTTGCATGAGGAAATGGAACACCCTATCAAATGGTTTTTAGATTAGGGAGTATCACTCCCCAACAAGGATGAAAGAAGCATTAAGGAGAGTGCCACTGTACAAGCGCTGTATGCAGAATTTGAAGGTCAATTGGATTGGCCTCAAATTGAGTCCCCCACTGCTACTGGCATGCTAGAAGGCAGAAAAGAGGAAGAAGAGCAACAACAGTGGGAAGAGGTGGACAAAAAGGTAGGATTCCATGATAGAGAAGAGGAGATCACATCAGAAGCATGGGATGTCAGGGAGACCATCATGGCCATCAAAGATGAGGAGATGGACTAAGTTACTTAGAGGATGAGAAACACCTTCAGTAGGGGGTGATGATGAGCCCCATAAATGGGTAATTATATGGGCTCATTTTGCATCCTAACGTAGTTTAATCAACCATTCTCTTAGCTTATTGCATGTTTTTTTTATTATATTTATGCATATGAAGTTATGTTGTCATGGAGCCTAATATGTGTTTAATGCAGATTTTTGTTGAATTTTGTAGACAAAGTCAAAGATTTAATGGACAATTGGCAGCAATAATTTGAAGTGGACAAAGGAGAGGATTTATAGGAGGGTATCCCCCTAATTTATGACTCCCCACTTTGAATTCTCCTTCATGCAACTCGGAGCACAAACAACGAAATCAATCCACTAGTGGGTAGCCAAGCAAGTGGAGGATAACTTATGTTTATATCAAGTGTTGAGAGCCAAGCCTCCCTGATTTTAAGGATGCTACTTGGAGCTTCAGTTGTATAAGTAGAAAGGCCTAGGGCCTCATTAGGAAGTTAGTCAAATTTTCGACTTTTTGTTGCAGCATTGCTCTGCTCAACTTCAAGGTTAGTTTTGTTGACAAGTTCATGTAATTCTATTATTATTTTGATAATAAAGATGAGATCCTTTTTGAACTAGCACTGAGTTACCCCATAGGGTTGAAGCTCTTGGGTTAGGGCCCAATCCAAGCATCCAAGCTCCTCTTATTTGTATTTATATGCTTTATTTCAGTTTATGGATTAGTTGTTGTTAGATAAATTTCTTTCTTGGTTAAGAATAGGTTGCTTTTGGTAATTTAGAGGGTTGTTTCCATTTGAGTTTTCTATAGTAGGTTGAACAGTGATAGAAAGAAGATACAAAAAGGCCATCAACAGAGCCTTGGTCTCCTTTCCTCCCTTTGGGACCATGAACTGAGGCCAAGACCCTTTTGTTACCACAAAAAACACAGGTTGGCCTTCTCCATAGGATTTCTAGTGTTGCAATTTGTTAGAAGGTTGATGCTTTTCTTTAGATCTCTCTCACCATGCTCATTTCTGTCTTGCAATAAGTTTCCTTCCATGCTTTCTCTTATTATAGAATTTTTTAGCATTTCTTTCCATAGCTCATAATGTAGATTAGCTTGATGCAAAATTCTATTTTTTGATGTACTTAGTTTCCTTTCTTGCTTGATCTCCTTGTTTGATTTTAAAGTCCTTTTGTTGAAAATCTATTCTCATAGCAAGTCAGCCTACTAGCCATCACATTCTCTCACTGATCTATGCACTACAGGTCGCCCAAAGTTCAGCTCAAATCTGCCTTAGTTTTCTGCATTTTTCCATAGGATTTTTTCCTCTCTCCCGACCATATTTTCCTCTCTTAGCAATCCGTGGTGACCCCTAGGCACCTTAACACATCATCCTAGCCTTCAGCTACCCTTTCTACCCACTCTCACACCTTCAAATTCTTCAAAACTGCTCTCGGCATCCTCCTGTAGACCTCCTGTAGATCCCCTGCAACCTCGTGTAGATTTTTTTGTAGGCTTCTTTTTGAATTCCAATTGCGGGAAAAGATTCTAGAAGGCCACCTGATACCTCCTAAGACCTATCCACACCATCCTACATCTTCTCAAGTCCCAAAACCGCCCTCCATTTCCACCTAATTGTTGTCACATTCACAATCAAATAAATTACATGCATGAGAATTTCACATAAAAATCCAAAAAGATGTTTTTTTGCTCATTTACTTCTAGAAATAGCTTGAGTAGATGTTGTTTACTTCCTAAGTAGGTAATGGCATTCATTTCATGTTTTTTCATCTCTCTTTCTGCAAAAGTATGATTAGTTGGTTAAGTAGGGTTTGCCAGGTTTACTTTACATTCCAGTCTTCTTTTCCTTTCCGCAAGTAGAGTAGCCTCTATAGAGTAAGCTTTCCTTTCTTTCATCACATATAGAGCTTCTTCTCGAATCCATAGAAGTTGGCTTGAGCTCCTAGTGATCTTGCACCAGCTGACCAAGTGAAAACTTGCAGTAAGAACTAGTACTTGTGCATACAGCAGCGTCGCTTCCAAGTTTGTTACGAACTATTGGGTTGACAAAAGTAAAGTAGGAAGCCCAGGAGTTGCAGCATTATTGCTGCAATACTGGTGCTCACCAGTATCAATAGAGAACATGCATAGCCATTAATGCTACAATCATCATAATATCACTAGAGAACATACATAACCATTAATGCTATCATCATCATAATATCAACGGAGAACATACATAAACATCACAACCACTAATAATAGTCATGTGTGTGGATCCTCAAGCTGAGGTCCTCAAAGAATGAAGTGCTGGCCTTAGGGCTAAATAAATGTTAATGTCATATTGCTGTCAGTCAACTATAGCGAGACACTACAATTTTCAAGACATGTTTGGAGAATTTGGTATTTTTGTTTTGAAAAGACTAGTTTGGATTCTCCACAGTATAGTTCAAATATTGTGAACTTTTCAAATCCAAAAGGGGATCCACCTTTGGGACAATGAATGAATGAATGAAACAAGAGTCAAACGAACAAAAAGGAAGATGAATAAATACTAAATGAACAAAATTGTTGTTAAAAAGAGCCTACTAAAATCCTAAATTTTAAAATCCAAGCCTAGATAATGCATTAGAAATGAAAAATGACTAATAATAAATAAATAAATAATAATTATTTTATTTATTTATTAATAATTAATTATTTATTGATTATAATAAATAAATAATTATTGGATGAGTGAATACACTTATTCCTGCTGATGTTCCCATCATCAGGAATCAATTCTACTTGCACCGAGTGATTCCAAAAATCTGTCGGGTCTTATGGGGTTTCCCCGCGTGATTCAGGTTCCATTGGAGTCTGGTTATTCCCCTTTGTCGAAGGTTCATCCACTGCTTCGTCCTCCTCCTCTTTGGGTTCCGGTGGGGGATATTGCCATCCTTTGGTTTGTTTCCCAAAACTCTTCTTTCTTGGAGTGCCTTTTTTAGCTTTGGAGACAAATTGTGTAGGTGCCCTATTTGGCTACAATTCCTACACTTGAAAGATGCATTCTCATAATCTAAAATCTATGTCCAAATCTGCTTGTTGTGGATTAGGCAGATGTTGTCTAGTAGGCGTTTGTTCAGGTCTACTTCAACACATATTCGTGCATAATTGAAAACCCTTTCCTTTATTCTTTTGGAATCAGTCTTAATGAACTTCCCAAAACTGTTGCCAATGCCAGCTAGAACCCTGTCATCCTAGAAATGAAGGGGCAGATTGTGCATTTGAACCCATACTGGCATTCTGGAGACCACCATGGTGTTTGCATCAAAATCAAGGAACGAGGAAATAGTGAACAGGCTAGTTGAACCCCAAAACCATGGTCCTTCCTGGAGGATTTTGTCTCTCGCTTCAGGAGTTGGGAACGTTACAATAAAGAATCCTTTTGAGCAGAGATGGATATCACATTCTAGTAACCAGTTCGTTAAAATCCAATGGAAGAGTTCAACTGGTTTATGCCAGAAACAGTCAAAACGAAAAATAATTGCAAGGGATTCATAAGAGGCGCAGTGCTTGTTTGTTTCTAGCATGTCTATGTTTAATTCTGGGGTGTAGTTCAGCTGCTTCACTATATATGGGCTTGGAGCATTTGCTGCCTATTTGGATGGTTCAGAGGGTGTCTTTTTTCCTTGAAGAATGTTCTTGAATGATGTTCCCCCATTTGTGTGCTTCTGTTTTGATCCTGAGCCTATTGGTGTGCTACCTCCCAATCATAATTTGCACTTTATTGCAGCCCCACTGATCTAGGTTCGGGTGTGACAAAGGACCCTTCCAAGACCTTTTACTTTCATGATGTGTTAAATTGAATTTTTAAAAGAACATAAGTGAATACATCTACATGCTGTAAAGAATAGGAACATGACACTGATCAACACATGAAAACATAAGCCGTTGATAACAGAGTTTGTCCAGAAGGGACTACGTCTCTGGGCCCCATTATTAAGATGATGTAGGCTGCTGCATTAAGTGTTGTCAATAGTGATGATGTACATAAGGGATGATGTTGCTATCATACAAGGAAAATTCTCTCACGTAGGAGTGGCTCCAAGAGATGTTCCACTACAGGAACTCTCAGTCAAAAGGACTCCTATCAGTATGACACAACCTCATGCATGATGATAATGAACATCCCACCAAAATGGCATAAAATGGATCTCAATGCAAACATACATGATGACAACATGAGTATCCCATCAACATGATGACAAAGGGATCTCAAATAAAACATGATGAATCATGACAACAAGTACATCCCACAAATGATTCCACATCACATTAAGCAGGAATCATGAAGCAAAATAAGAAACAAGATCCCACATCAAACATCAAATAGGTATTTGTGCAGCACAATGCATAGCAAAGAAGTACATGAACATACTGCATATACTTCACATCTAGGGGCCATCTGAAGAAATGGATGTCAAATCGTTGAAGCTAGTCGTACCATCAATCTCACGGCATCAAATTGCATGGAAATGGCTGCTCGCACATGAATGCTGACACCTGAATTCCACTTAGAAAAGTGGCCATAAAATGAAATGAGAAAATGGAAAATCTGAACACACCATCAGTTTTGTGGCATCGAATAGTGCAAAATCGACTGTCAAATTTCTGAATTATGAGAAAGTGGAAATCTGGGGCTTAAGGAATCTTTTAGATTCCTTAAAAATTCCCTCCTCCAGGTCCTCTGCAAATTGGTTGCTCAGATCAAGAAACTAACTACGCCATTGGGTTTGTGTCGCTGATAGGTGTAAGATCGACATAAAGTTTGTCCAATTTGGACACAGCAAAAATTTCACCCTCCTGGAAATTTCACTCAGTGATGGTTCCACCTGCATTAAAAATTAATTAAAAAAAATCCTGTCTCGATTTTCATCCCCGCTCCTTGTTCCTCCATGCTCTTGGGTGCATTGTGCAAATGAAGTTAATATACATTTCTGTGGCGGATTAATCAATGAATTGGTTGTGGCACGTTGGTAAGATTAGCAATTTGTTGGAGAGGGGTCGGGTGGTCAAACTCCGCCCCTCCATTTTTTATACATTATGATTTTTTATTTTTTAAATGTGTTTGTATTTGGTTAGGGGCGGGTTTGCATTGTGTGGCCCACCCATACCCTCCATAACCACATTAACTGAGGCACATTAAAACTTGGACCATTGGTTTTGTATTGAAGGTACATGGAGGCGCGTTGTTTTATATTTGACACATGGGGCCACCAAGTGTGGGCCGGGTGGGTTTGATCCCCGTCAGTCCCGCCTTAAATTATGTGGCATACGGTTAGTGCTTGGGAGTGTGGAGATGCGTGGGGTGGTCAGGGTGGTGGCCCACCACCCCCCTTTTTATATATTTTTAATTTTTAATAATAATAATGCATTTTCGAAAATTTCAAAGTTTGGCCAAAGGAGTCAAATTGAACAAGCCACAAATTTGCCCGGAATCTGGCCCGGGTTGGCCGGAATCTGGTTGCCGGATTTTGTCCAAAATGTTGCCTCCTTAAGCCTGCCCAGTCAACCAAACTTTGACTGCCTCTATCTTCCTCATCTGGACTTGAATTGACAAACCGTTCATGCCACTATGATTAGGATGACGAGATCTACGCTCTAGTCTTGGCTTGAAAGAATTTTGATCACTTTGATTTTTGAGCTTTCATAATCCCTCTTTGTCCTGTGTGTGTCTCTAGAGCCACTTGGATCACCCACCCCGTAATCTCAAGTTGAGTGTAATGGTGGAAGCAGCAAGGATATGATACTCCTTCAAACATTGGTGGTCTTATAATGCTTTGCCTTCAAAGATCAGATTCTATGATTGGGCAGGGTATCTCAATTTTTTTGAGATGTTTTGCTTCAGATCTATCACTTTGTCTATGTATTTTACCCAGAGTAAAATTGAAGACCCCGCCGAGGTTTTTAAAAAGATTTGGAAACAAGTTGAACTTACCAGGTTTCGAGATCCCATCACCCCAATGTGGTTGCAAGACCCCTCGAGAGTAGATAGTCCAAGCGACACAAAGGGCTTAGGAGGTCGCATGTAGATGGGGAACAAAGTTCGGGCCGCCACAATCAGGTCCAAAACCAAACCCAGAGTTGTCAGAAGCACAGGAGGGCCGAAGCTCGAGCAAAAGCACAGGGGTGGAGGTCATTCCAAGGGTCCATCAATGGTTGTAGGAAATGAAGCCTGCCCACCGGATAAGGAAAACCAAGCCCGCCATGCAGTGGTACAACCCCGAAACCACCGAGGACCCATAACCATCACAACTCCAACAATCCTGTGACCCTTCTGCCTGTACACCTTGGCAACCAAACCACTCCCCATAGGCCACCCTTTTTCAATAAATAGGCCGCCATAGGGGACCTCAGCTACAATCCTGCAAAAAATGCATTCAATGTATGCCACATGTGGACAACATTTGCCAAGAATGCCCAAGGGGAAAGATAGGTGAAACCCCTTGACCCGTAACCACAAAGGAATAGAGCGCTCCGCCATCCACAACATATTCCATTCCAGCCACATCGCAGTCACCCACAATGACAGTCAACCCTACTATAGAGAGAGAAAGGGGAACCGGAAGAACCCACTCCAGGAGGTGGAAAGAAACATTTGCGAACCGGAGAGGAGTGTGGGTCTCATGGCAAAGGGAGACCGAGAAGGAAACCCTTTGTGGATTTCCTGTGAGTCCAAAATTCTTTGAAGAAATTGAAACTTTGTGCATCCACTAGAGCCCCAATGCCTCTAACCCCTATTTATCCTTCGTGGCCACCAAGGAGAAAAAATTGGATATCATACCCAACTCTGCACTTCCCCACAGAGAAAACCTAAGGCTCATCGCTATCATTTTTTCCCGTAATATTATTTCTGTGTTTTGAATAAATAAATAATTTTGATTATGCATAAATAATCATTAATAATAATTAATTAATAAATTTGTCAATCAATCATTCATAATAGATATTTAATAACTAAAATCTAAATAGAGTCTAAAGCTAAGGACTAAAAATGCTAATTAAATCCAACATGATTTAGAAAAAATAGAAGAGGTAAAGGATAGAAAATATACTCGGGATACTATACCTTGGGAAGCAGAAGAAGAATAAATATGTCTAATTAGAGGAAGTCAATTTCCACTAATTTTGTTCCCCCATTTCTGTTGAGATTATGTGGATGCTTCATAATCTCAAGTTCTTCTTTGATTTTCTCTTTTGATAGTGTTCTTCCCTGACGATAATATTTGCACTTTCTAAACAAACATGATGTCTGGTCTTCGAGGAGTATTCTGTGAGGGATGAAGAGTGTGATCATTCATTCTTAATATCAGCTTCATGCTCTTTTAGTCTCTTTTGCAATGAGTGTCCCATCTCTCTAATATAACTCCTACCACAAGAACAATCAATCTTGTAAACCCCCTTAAGTTTATGTTGATCGATGTTATCCTTGAAAGACCTCATTCTTTGCCTAATCATTCTTGATGTTGTAAACTGAGTGAATATGTCCTTGTTCCCCAAAATCTTTGCAATCTTATTTCTAACTCCTTTAATGAATGGTATGAACACTTTACCACAATGAGCTTGAGGGTCTTTGGGGAGGACCTTTCCTTCAACCCTTCTTATAACTTTCCTAATATCCTTATCTTTATATCCTATACTCTTAAATACAAAGGTTAAGTTTCTAATCTCTTCGTTGAGGTGCTTAGAGTCAAATATTCTAAGAGCAATAATAGCAAGACTGTTAAGGACACCAAATTTTTGGGATGGATGATGGTAAGATACAGCATGAAGATATCTTTATTGTAGAAAATTTGTGATAATTTAACCCGATAATGCAATATAAATCAAAGAAGAATACTATAACCTACTTCTACTATTAATTTGCAGAATCTTAAAGATCAAGTTGAATAATATAACCAGAAGAAGAAGAATCAATGGCACAATACACATGAAAATACTTTGGGGAAAGTCTCAGATAAAAACCCCACACTATTGTATTATCATACATGGTGGAAATACATAG
>APFE030473829.1:114586-135098 GCA_000404065.3 Pinus taeda | reverse complement strand
ATTTGCAGTCATTGTGAATCAAAATGTAGTTTCATTATTTATGAAACTCATCTACAACAATAATGATTTAACTTAGGAAGAGTTTCCTAGTACACAATAAATTATCATTTCATTCATTATCAAGTATACCACAAGACATACCTAAATGATTAATGATAACTAATAATGATATATCAAATCCTAGCTATCTTGAGTCTTCAACTCTTAACTAGAGTTAAAATATTGACCCTTCTAAAGTATTATTCATCATGTTGGCATGGATACTACCTATTCTATGAGTAATGAGGCTAATGTGGCATCCTTTCAGATCCTGGTGGTCATAGCAGGAAGGCTAACTTCCAAATAGCATAAATTTTGCATACAGAGTTTGTTTGAGGTCTTTCTTACACGTTTTGAAAGGTATCCGAGTGTATAAAAAATTGGGGGATCTTGCACAAGTAAGAGTTTTTAGACCCCCAAAAAAATAAGGAAATGCCCCAAATTTCCTCTAGAAGGTTTAAAACCCTTGTTTGCAAAATTGGAACCCACCATTAAAAATGGTCCCATGTGTTGATTCCTCCCACTTTTCCATTATGAAAGCATCAAAACGGATAAAAAATAACATAATAATCCAATATTGCCACACAATAAGAGAATTATGTTTGAAAGAGAAACAAATCACAAAACAAATTCATCATCAACCCACCTTCTAATATGGGTGTCACTTGAATCAAATTTTGCTCAACAAAATAAACTTAGAAGTGTTCTAATTTATAACTGATACTATTACTAAAGTTGGGTCAACAAATTACAACTTAATGATGTCCCATTCTACAATTTCCATGTAAGTTTATATTATGAAGATACTTGCAAATTGACTCTACTATATTTTGTCTTTTCTCTTATATCTTCTTAATTATTCCTTCTAAGGTCATCAACATTTTGATGAGCTCATTGTAGTTCGATTTAGTGAGCACTTATTCATATTTTGATATTACAATATTCAAGTATTGATAATGATTCATTATTATTGGCAAACTCACTTTATGTATGAACATTCTAGAATTTTTATAGAACTATCACCTGACGCTTGATGGGTTGAGCCTAACATTGATGAACCATATCTAGAAGAAAATAGAGAGGAACACTACAAAGCTTATTTTTCAACTATCATTGTAAAATATTATAAACAGTAAAACAATGATACTTGATGGGTTATGCCTATTTTTGATATCGCTGTCTCTGGAAGAAAATAAAGGGGAATGCCAAAAATTTCATTTCTCAAATATCGTTGTACAATATTCTAAATAACAGAGATTTGGTGTTTCTCTCCTGTGTACCCATTCCTCCCACATTTACTAGTTTCAATGGGTTTTCAAGGTAGATATGAGAGGAAAAACTACTATGACATGACCCGACCTCCTAGATACACTTAAGGAAGTGGGGTCGACAAAATGACCATAACTGACAACTCACCTCATCCGTTAGGCTATAGGAAACTTAGGGACCAAAGAACCACCCCAAGTGACCAAACCTTGAGTTGGCAATACATTTCACACACTTTAACCCCCAACCGCATATAGGAAAATGCCTTCATGCTGTTGAAGGCCTCCAACCGCATGCACAAGCTTACCTAGGTGCAGTTGTGACCCAAATTCTTTAGTTCAGAGGTTGTGGTCCTAAGATATGAGCCTAGATTCCATGTCAACCTCCAGAACATTGCCTAGAACTTCCTGAAACTTCTCAGAATCAATAATTATAGGACAACAATGATAAAAATACAAACTTGAGTCATAAGACTAACTAGAACATACTAGACATTTCATTAAGCTACATGCCATGAATGCATATTTGACCATATTAGTCTGAGATTAATTTGAGAATCACCAAGAAGGATATATTCCCTCTCCACAAAGCTACAACAACACTTGTTAGTCCATGCATTCATCAAGCATTCATATATTCATCAAACATGTCAAGAGTCATAGATAATATACAACATATAACCAACAAATATCCAACATATAAACCATGATGAAAACAACCATCAAAGCCACATAATATCAAGTACAAGTACTAATAAAATACAATAGGAAAATAACTCTTATTAACATATGAAAAATCCAACCAAGTCAGGAAATTCCACATACCACTCGACCATAAATTGAGTTAAACCAAACATTTCTTTCAACCAATCACCCTCACACCATATTCCAAGCATGAATGTGGGATCTCATGGAATAATGTGAAAAAAACTAGATCAGGGATTCCAGAGGCTAAACCACCTCAACCCTCAACCAATGATTCCACCTAATGGTTAGAAATCACTAACACCAACTAGATTGGTCTCTACTCAAGTTTTCCAAGGCCCTAGAATGTTTGTTCCAACCACTTCTCCAAGAAATAATAACTCAACTCACATCCTTACAAGGCTCCAGAGAATTTTCCACCTCGGCTCCAGGGACTTGTAATTCAACCCACCAAGGGCTTTAGAGAGTTTGTCCCAGCCTAAGCTCTAGGACTAGTAACTCAACGCAAGTTGTTTCAGGGCTTCTAGGGCGTTTGTCCCAACCAACAACTCAAATAACTAGTAACTCAACCCACAACCGTAAGGACTTGAGCACCAATTAGAAACAAGTAAATCAACAACACTATGACTATCTAGGAAATGGCAAGGAAGGGCTAAAACTAGTGTCAATATAAGAAAATCTCCATGTCAATGACAACACATAAGCAAAAAACCATAAGAATATACCATGAATCCATAGATCATCAAGGAAATCATACATGCAACCTCATACCTGTAGTTGTTGATCCAACTGTAAGCTTACACTTTCCTTCTTTCCTTTTCCTTCTTTCTCCAAATTCAATGTATGCCAAAGTGCTCCAAGAATTGTCCAAGAAAACTGTAAATGTGCAAGAGTGTGAGAGAGTGAGAGAATAGAAGAGAGAGCCAAAGAATGAACTAACAAAAATCCATGAATTGATCCTCTGATTCCTTTTTATCATTGATGCCTCTATTTTCTTCATTTTCCTTCATTTTTCCTTCAATTTCCCTCTCATGCAAATCTTTGTATCTTCACATTTCTTTTCTCCTATTTTCCTTTATTTTCATAAATAAATGCCACTTATTTCCTCTTTTCCTTTTCCAAATTCCTCGGCAATAAATAAAATGAAGTGACACCCACTAGGATGTTTATCCCACCATTCATATTTGAATACATGTCCCATGACCTTGTTCTTATATTTTTTTGCATGGAAAATCGACCAGGGGTATCACTTCTCGTATGTGACTTGGGAGTGTTTTTAATTATAAATTTATGGAAAGATGTCATCATTCAATGTTTTTCTTCTATCACAATTAACATTTTCCTCCTCCCATACATGTCCTGAGACTTTTTAATAGTGGAAATTTATCTTATAGATAAAATTATGTAACAACCTTGGTAAGAAAATTCATGTAAGAAAAAATATAAGACCAAGGTAATGGGACACGTATTCCAAGATGAATGGTGGGAAAAACATCCTAGTGTGTGTTCATTTTGGTTATTATGGCTAAAGGAAATTGGCAAAGACAATGACAAAGGCTTTGAAAAGGCAAAGTGGAATTAATTGACATTTTATTTATGAAAATAAAGGAAATTAGGAGAAAAGGAAGGCCAAAGGTCACAGGTTGCATGTGAGAAGGAAATCAAAGGAAAATAATGGAAAAACGAAGAAAAAAGAGGCCTCGTTAATAAAAAGGATTTTGAGGATCAATTCACAAGCTTTGACAATTCTATGGTGAAGCTCTCTCTCTCTATTCTCTCTATCTCTCACTCTTTGAAACTTAGATTTTTCTTAGAGCACTTTAGCATTGGATCGAGAAAAGAAAATAAAGGAAAAAGAAGGCAAAGGGAAGAAAAGATAAGGCAAGGAAGAGAAGGATCAAGCAGCTACAACGAGATTACTTGCAGGTATCAATTTTCGTGTGTGATTTTCCTGTTAGATTTGGCATGCATGGTAAATGCATGTGTGTATTTGGTTCTCTTGCTATCATTGGCATGCGTTTTTCCAGGTGTGACAATGATCTTCAACCTTTCCTTTTCATTTCCTAGATAACCATGGTGTTGTGGGTGCATTCCTTTTTTTTCTGGTTGGTTCTCATGTTCCTTATGGAAGCGGGTTGGGTTACTAGTTCCTAGAAGCCTTGGTTGGACAAATGCTCTGGAAGCCTTGTAATAGCTTGGATTTAGTTACTAGTCCTGGAATCCTTGGTTTGAAAAATGATTTAGAATCCCTTGGTGGGTTGAGTTAGTAGTCCTAGAAGCCCTAGTTTGACAAACTCTCTGGAATCTCGACATCAATTGTGGGTTCAGTTGGTAGTCCTAGAAGCCCTAGTTGGAACAAATGCTCTGGAGCCCTGGACAGCTTAGGTAGAGACTAATCTGGTGATACTCAGTGATGTTTGAATGTGAGGTGGAATCACTGGTTTAGGGTTGAGGTGGCTTGGCCTCTAGAAGCCCGAGTTCAGTTTTGTTTGAATGGTTCTATGAGATCCCACATTCATGCTTGGAATATGGCATGAGGGTGATTGGCTGAAAGAAATATTTGGTTCAACCAATCTATGCTTGGGTGGGTCGTGGAAGTCCCAAACTTGGTTGGCTTATGCATTCATTAATAATATTTCCTTCTTCTTGGTATTTCATGTGTAAATGTTCTTGTTCATATATGATTCTTATGGCTATTATATCCTTGTTATTTTTTTTTGGTTATATGCTGGTTATGAATATGTTTTATGAAAGACTTGATGTATGGCTCTCATCATGTTTAGAAAAATAATGAACAATGATTATATGACCTAATATATGATAATGCAACTATTTCGATAAGGCATCAATGCCTCCTTACGAATCTCAGATAAGTATGAGACCCTTATGCTCAAATCTACTGTTATGACCTATATATTACATATTTGTGACATGTTTGATGAAATTTGTCATGGGTAAGATCAAGTACTTATATAATTTATTGCATTAGTATCCTTATTCCATTGTTATTTATCATTTCTAAAAGTTACATGCAATTATGTGTAGTGGCTTGGGTTGTGGCTTGAAAAAGTGGCACAAAATCTGGGGTTGTTGGCTTAGAATTGACTAAAAAGTCCACATTTGCTAGCATGACTTTCTATGGGAGTGATTGGAAGGCCTTAGTCACATGCATGGCTTGTCATGGGAGCAGACGAGAGTCTAAATTAGTGAAATTTTAAGTTGCCTCAAGGGTTGGTCACCTGGAAGGGTTGGTTGGCTCCTGAAGGTTCTGTAGCATGTGTGGAAGGTCAAAATGGTTTTGTTTTATCTGTTCCACTTCCTTAATTGTGCATGGGGAGTTGAATAACATCATAGTAGTCTCTCATCACATGTTTACCCCAGCAGACTGGTTAACTTGGGTAAATGTGGGAGGGAGGTGTTAAAATTCATAGAAGTTAATAGAGTGAATTGTCAACATACCTTCCACAACTATTTCTTCTTTGTAAATTATTGAGAACTCGAGTTGTTTCAACAATATCAGAGTGGTCTAAATCCAGTAATGCATAGATAATAATTGAATTTAAAAGATGTGTTATCAAGAGATAAGATACCAGGTGGAATTCTCAACGCTGCAACTTTCTCCACGAGCAATCAAAATTTGCATGCCAAATGTATAATTTGAACATTTAGTCATAAATGAAATCTTTTTTATTTTTAAACAAGAAAAGACTAAAATACTCCAAGTTTGATCAGGATCTAGAAATTGTTGGACACCTAATCCTCAATGGGTTAGTGTGGAAGTCAAATGGACAAAAGGAGTCCAAGAGACCTTGGAATGTGAAACCCAACGGTCACAATATGTACTATAAGTGTATATCAGTTGTTAATAAAAATGTACTTGCATATTTTATCTTTCATATTGTTCTTGCTACCCATGTGTGTTTAACATGGTATCAGAGCAGGTGATTGCTAGTCCTGCTCCAATTTGAGCCACTTGTTTTGTGGTATCTATATAGATGTCAGTTCTGCCTTTCTCCTAATCAGAATTGATTAGAATTTCCACCTTATAAAGCGTTTTACTGTGTGCAGCTCTACTAGTTCTGCCCATTGCCTGTAACGCTCCATTAATTCATTGTTTGCCAGAAATATGCTACCTCTCCTACCTAACCTCTGGCACTGTATACACTACACCTAAATCTGGCTATTTCAAGACTCTCTGTCTGACGTTCCCTGCATTTTGTTTGCCATACCTGCGCTCTCTGTACCTGCACTCTCATTCTCTGCCATATTCCATTTATAAAACCTGCGCTTAGCATTAAACCGTCGCCTGACATTCACCTGACATGCGTTGGACATTCTGCTAAACATTGGTCGCCTGACATTCAACTGAAAGACTCTTATGAAGCTGGTGGATATTGCGGATTGTATCAATTTATGACAATCGAAGGATAACATTACAATGATTATCTGATTTGTCTGATTGCTTAAATAGTTTAACTTTGTATTTGAGTCCAAACGGGCACTATTGTCTTTAGCGCATGCACAAATATATAACCTTTAAACTATTAAAAAGCCCGTCCTCGAGGATTCGAATAGCCGCTCACCTGTTATATACTCCTTACTAAATTTTCACCTGCTCTTTGTTCTTCCACCTTCCCGTTGCTATTCATGGCAATGCCTTTACCAACCGCACTTGATGTTGAATGTAATCTCACGTTATCTTTCAAGTGAAGGTGTAGTGTTCTCGCCGAGCCGAGACCATTGGATAGAGATAAAAATAAAGGCCATACAGTTCCAGTAAAGTGTATCAGTGCACGCATTAACGATTTGTTGAACTGCTACCTGATGTATATAGTTATACGCATGCACTTGGCGTCACCTGAGAGATGGATTGGGCACTGGTTTATAAATCAATACAATGTGGATCCTTCTGCTTGACTGCTCTGGTATCCTCAAATTCATATGAATTCTGTTTACATCTTTTTGGGATCTAGCCTACTCAAGATGGAGTTGTGTCCTGTCATTCATTCAGCGGATTCCTTATTCACCTCGAAAGGTTCTGCATGAGGCTGGCTCATTAGGTTCTGGTGACATGCTACTTACCCATAAACTTGATGAAGTTGAACGTTCGGTGAAGAGAATTGAAGCCTTGGTTGAACATTCACAATCATCAGAGGAATCTCCACGATATAGTTGAGTTGACACTATTGAATTGTTGTACATCCTATTTGTTGTCACTTGTAATAGTAAAATTAGATTTCATAAATCTCCTGTGAGAGATATTAACACTGCATGTTAGAGATATTCGTTGCTTCGTTGGTATTAACACTGCGCGTGAATATTTGAGACAACATGATATGCGTGGTTATGTTATTGTCCTGATATGCGTGGTTATATTATTGGACCTTTCTTTAATCAGCTTTCCGAGAAGTGCAGAGTTGCGTGGGACGAAGTAGAGGAAGTGAGCCAGGCCAAAGCCCACTTTCGCCTACGCTCCGAGAAACAGGACCCTTTAGAAGGTTACTGTAAGGAGAATCCAAAGACCAAAGAGTGCCGTATATATAAGGACTGATGAGTGTTTGAAGTGGATCTATGCTTTGGCATAGGAATTGGTATCAAAAGGACAAGCCACTTCCCTTGAATGGTCGATTAGCTCAACCATTTCTTACGGGAGACACGCGCTTTGTTTTGGCCATATTTTTGTAATTTTCACCACAATTTTTATGATTGTATCAGCGCAGAGGCATTAAGGTTAAAGGAGTAATAGTTTTTGTGCTAAATGTTGAGACTGTAATAGTTACTCCTCCCTGGTATTACTGTGCTCTTTCATTTGACGCTCCCACTGCCCTTGTAACTCCTTATGCTGCCATCCGCTACTTTGGCATCTGAAAAGAACATTTTAAGTATCATTGATCTCAGCCTTTTTCGATTCAAAACTACAGCTCGCCTCGCTGAACTCATCTTCTTGATCTGAGGTGGCCTCAATTCTTTGTATACTATAAAATTCCTCGACGACATCGTTCCATTCCTCCTGTTCGGCTTCTGTGTCTTCGTAATCTTTGTTTTTTTTTTCAATTAAGTTGAGTTGTTCCATGGTTGCGCTCATTTTTTTGTACTCCTCGATGAGACTTCTCCATTCCTCGAGTCGACTAATCTCCTCGGCTGTTGTTTCATCAAACTCATCTGGCGCATCCTTAAAATCGCTGTTATTTTGGGAAGGGAATTGGTTCTCCAGCATCTCCTGGAGCCTTAGCGCCATCAAAAATTCTCCCTTCATACTCTTACCGGTGAAATTGTCCATCCGCTAGGTGGAAGAGAAAAGGCCCTAGCAAATTTGTGCCTTTCATCTCAGGGATTCAAAATTTGAAGGTTGAAACCAGATTAAATGGAGAACTCAGACGAAGAATATGCATGAACAGAACAAATTTAGTGAAACATTGAGTTATTCATGGTATATGAATTGAATTGTTAATTAGTTCCCTAGTTTACCCACAAGCAAAGCCGAATTATAAAGTGTTTGTGTGTGGTACTTGGAGGAGCTCAAACATAGTAATCGAGTTACTTAATATATTGTTGCTGGCTGGTCTGTTGATATTCTGGGTCAATTTCTACCATACCAGAATGAGTTTGTCACAATTTGGATGCCATTTAGAGGTTGTTTGTGTGGCTGTATATTCTTTTCACTAGCTGATACTGAAGTGTTGATATACGTTGAAGAGTGAACGAGTATTTGAAGGATCCAAGCAAGTTTGCAATTGCTGCTGCTCCAGTGTAGCATTGTATTTAAAACTCATTATAGTGCATTGATTCCTTGATTCCACTGCTGCATAAAGAGTTTGGTGGGCTGATTGTAATCTTTTATGTTGCACACTGATCATTTGCTAACATTTATAAAGGATATTGCAGTGAAATTGAATTGTGAGTGATTGTTGCTTCTTCTTCACTGGTTGATAGTTGTGATCAGTTTCTTTAACATATAAGATAATGAAGAAAATGACCAAACTTGATAATGCATTAGAGTTGTTAAATACTCTGATACATTCCGCTGTTGATGAGATGGTTAAGATCAACAAAACCTCTCTATTCAATATTAAAATATGTCTACAAAATGCATAGGAGAATATTGAGTTTTTGCAGCTTGAGACAAAACTACAGCAAGAAGAATTAAAACAGAGGAGTCATCATTCTGAACCTGTTTCTGTTCAGAACAATGAAACAAACTCCCATAAACAACAAGACAATATTGTTGAAGTTCATTCAGATCCAGTGCCCAGTAAAGCAGCAGTTGTACATGCAGATGCAGAAACTCAGTCTACACTTCCCAAGCCCATCATCAGACCTTGGGAACAGCTTGTCCACAACAAGTATTAATTGGTCTTGGATATGACAAGGACTTGTCCTTTCATATTCCAGACTACGCCAAGCCCATTCATTTTCAGAGTGCTAGATTTATTCATGACAGTCCACTTGCTCCTCATGACAGTTCACCTCCAGCTGTTCCAGATTCTACTCCTCTTCCACAGCAATAACAACAACAACAGATTGTGAAATTCCAACACTGTGATCGAGTTGGCCATTTGAAAGATCACTGTTTTGATCTTCATCCATGTAAGCACTATCATAAAACAACTCATTCTTCAAACAGATGCTTCAGAAACAAACGTCCTGCAAGAAAAAAGATTCATCTTGGATGGATCGCTTCTTGGCAATGGGCATCAACAACCAAGAAGATATTCCAATCACATGTCAGAACTTGCTCCAGAGTATTGAATAGTCTTGCAGTTCAGTTTTCTCCATCATCTCACCTTGTATCTGACAGGGGGGGAAATGATGGTCATCTACAAGATTCAAAGTCACATCAAGCGAGCCTAAGCCACAACCTGCCACACCAGTTTCAGAGTTGTAGCCAGAGACAAAGATGCCCGTGAGCATGCCTTCAGTTGGTAATCTGGGACACTTCCTCTAGCAAAATACTTCAACTTCTTGCCAATTTCGGAAGGATTCCAGGAACAAAAGTGGGGACACTTCCTCTAGCAGAAGACTTCATCTTCTTGCCAATTTTGGAAGACTTCCAGGAATTGCATTAAGCATTCCAGAGTTGTTGGTCATCCTTAAACCATCACAGGTTGAGACTTCCCTTTTCAGGTTGAGGTTCTCCCTTTTATGCGGGGTGAGATCTCCCTTTCATGGTTGAAGGTTTCCCTCATAAAAACAATAGGAGCACTTCCTCTAGTAGAAGACTTCTGCTTCTTGCCAGTTTTGGAAGAGTTCTAGGAACAACACTAAGCGTTCTAGTGTTGGTGGTCATCCTTAAACCACCGCTCTTTATACCAACATTTTAGAGAGCACATTCAGCCTAGTGCTGCCCTGCATTTTTGCACATTTTGTATTACAACTCTCTTCTTGGACTCATACATAACCCTTCAGATTAAGGGGGGGAATGTTGGACACCTAATCCTCAATGGGTTAGTGTGGAAGCCGAATGGACAAAAGGAGTCCAAGAGACCTTGGGATGTGAAACCCAATGGTCACAATATGTACTATAAATGTATATTAGTTGTTAATAAAAATGTACTTGCATGTTTTATCTTTCATATTGTTCTTGCTACCCATGTGTGTTTAACAGAAATAACCAATTCACTTATCAATCCCGAGGATGTGGTCAAATAGTTAGGTGGGGAGGTTTGGTCCCCACAGGTCTTGTGGTCCAATCCTAGGAAGGACTATGTATGCCTGAGAGTTACTCGAGGTAGGATTTCTTCCATTGGAAAAAAAACCAATTCACCTGTCAAAATTGAATGTTGCCACCGCAAGAAGCATACTAGAGAGGTGTACTACTTGCACCTCTCAAGTTGAAAATGCATAAAATTTCATTTTAAATAATTTACTCAAATTTTCCATTTATATGCAATGATCCACCTATTTTTCATATAAAAACTACAAGTATGTCATGTCTCCTGGTTAAATCAAAGGCATTTTTGATAAAATCAATGAACCACAGTGAAAATTATCTACAACATAAAATAAAAAAACACGAGAGAGGAATTGTCTAAACAAGTTACTTTATTAATTACCTAAAAGGTTAATTGTTGATCCATCTTGAACTATCATAGCTGATATATTTGCCCCAAGATATAGGAGTAACTATATAGACTTTGAATTCCCATTTAGTGTTGCCATGTGAAGGGAATTAATACCTCCATCTGTTGGTTTGTTTGCAATCATATAGAAACAACTACAATAAAACCATGCATATGTCAGTAATAGCTAGAAACTTAGATATTGAAATCACAACCATTTCATGCACCAACACTTGCTTGAGATAAGAGTTGACTAATGATTCTTCTTGCCCTTGGCCTTCCCTTAATATATTGTAGAAATAATGTACACTGGGTACAACATCAAGAAAAATAAGTCTTTCACATTGAGAATGGTCATTTATGACTACAAAATTAAGAGCACTTCAACCATTACGGTAGTATTCTCTTTTGACATAAAAATCTAGGTGAAGCTTGAACTGTTGAATTAAACTTCCTTAGATATTGGTTAATATGTATAGCAGAAATAAACATTGCAAGACTCCAAACATGGTTGAAATTATCTTATGTTTTCCATATATAACACAAGTGTTTGAGCCACCTCCTAGTGGCCATGTCTACAAGCTTGCATCAAGATTTTCTGTGGCATTTTAAAGAATTTAAAATTTTAATTAAGCTAAAATTCACCTATTGGTTGAATAACACAAAAAATTGCACTAGTAAATATCTGGAACTAAGTGAAATAAAGGTAGTAGCATGAACTAAATTGAAGTAAATTGCAATAAATCTCTTAGGTAATTTTGGAATAGGATCAAAATGTGTAGGATTTAGTCAAACATTGGTTAACTTAACCTTAATTGAAAACCATAACATAACTTAGATAAAACTACCAACTCCTAGTACATAACTTATGGAGTAGTCGAAAATGGCCTTAAGGTTGTTTAATACCATGACTAAATAGGAAAATGAATTGAACCAAGCTATTGAACAAGTAACTATTTTACAAATTAACTTTGAGGTAAAACATGTCATAATTGTTAAGAAATTTATCCAAGAACACAAATTACTACGGAGAATTACTGAGAGGAACAAATATAAAAAATAACCAGCAATAACCATAAACACATGAACACACATGTTTATTTGGGAAAACCCCAAATCTGGGGAAAAATCGATCATAATGAAATTTCATTATCCTTGGCCAAAACCCTGGCCAATCCGACCAAGTGAGCCTTCACCGCTCACCTCCATTGCCTTTTCATTACAATGAAGTCCTTCCAGCCTTTTATAGGCTCCATTACATATAATACCATGGGTAGAATACCATGGGTGCACAATACCATGTGCCCCAAAACCATCATTGTTTAACCTGGTCAAATTTTGACTCTATCCCGAGTCAAGTTTACCTAACAATTCCCCCCTTAAACTTGACTTGGGGTTCCTTGACTAACTCCAGCCAAACCTGCTAAGTGAGATAATCCCACTCACTCTAGCTCTTACCCCCCTCAGATTTTTTACCTGGGGTATTGTTAACCCGACATCCCCCCTATCGCCTAGGTCTAACCCAGACTTTACCGGTGATTACCGAGGGGTACACATGCCTTATCAGGTCTTACAATATTATGCCCATTTACATGCAATAATTTTGACTTCATTAAATTTTCTTTTTTTGTTTATTGCTGCTGTGATTTTGATCCATTCTCTCTCAACAGGGGATGGGTTCAATTCCTGATCCCATCAGATCTTCTCATCCCATGAGTCCCACACACGATAACCAAGTTTCTTTGTGTACTTCCTTGACTTTGTTGTCGACGCTTCTCATACTTCAAAATCTTCATGTGGAATCAATCCAAGAGATGATACATATATGATTAAGCAATTAGGCATTTAGAAATCCAATTGATTAGATCTGAAGCCCGATGGCCCTTGACTTTGTTGTCGACGCTTCTCGTCCTTCAACCTCTTCATGTCGAATCAATCCAAGAGATGATACATATATGATTAAGCAATTAGGCATTTAGAAATCCAATTGATCAGATCTGAAGCTCGATGGCCCGTCTCAGTCCTTCAACGCAGACCCTGACCACATCATTGATCCATATTCATACCACATCTAAATTCAATTATCTCTTTAACATTTTTCAACAGTGATCTCACACCCAGTAACAACAAACTTTTGCGCTGATCCTTTTATCCATTGGGCTAAAATAAATACTTCACTGAAGGCGTACATTCGAAGCCCAAACTCTCAACCATGGCTCCGATACCAATTGTTAAGAAATTTATCCAAGAACACAAATTAACTACGGAGAATTACTGAGAGGAACAAATATAAAAAATAACTAGCAATAACCATAAACACATGAACACACATGTTTATTTGGTAAAACCCCAAATCTGGGGAAAAACCGATCATATTGAAATTTCATTATCCTTGGCTAAAACCCTGGCCAATCCAGCCAAGTGAGCCTTCACCGCTCACCTCCATTGCCTTTTCATTATAATGAAGTCCTTATAGCCTTTTATAGGCTCCATTACATATAATATCACAGGTAGAATACCATGGGTTGCCCCAAAACCATCACTGTTTAACTTGGTCAACTTTTGACTCTATCCCGAGTCAAGTTTACCTAACAATTAAGCTAAAATTTACCTATTAGTTGAATAACACAAAAAATTGCACTAGTACATATCTAGAACTAAGTGAAATAAAGGTAGTAGCATGAACTAAATTGAAGTAAATTGCAATAAATCTCTTAGGTAATTTTGGAATAGGATCAAAATGTGTAGGATTTAGTCAAACATTGGTTAACTTAACCTTAATTGAAAACCATAACAGAACTTAGATAAAACTACCAACTCCTAGTACATAACTTATGGAGTAGTCGAAAATGGCCTTCAGGTTGTTTAATACCATGACTAAATAGGAAAATGAATTGAACCAAGCTATTGAACAAGTAACTATTTTACAAATTAACTTTGAGGTAAAACATGTCATAATGTCCATGGTTTTGTGAAAATTTGTCTTGAAACAAAATATAAGTCTCACATTCACAATTATGTATTGTATTAGTGATCCAGGTGGCTCCAAACACAGGCAAAAGTCCAAGAGGACTCAAAAAGGGTCAAAATTCAAAGTGGTTAGATTGCTCCCAAACTAGAACTAGATCGAACTACTCATCGCCCTGATTCTAACAATGTGAATGACACTCAAATCTGAGCTCATATGAGGGAGAACGAGCCAATCAAACTTTTGGTCAAAGTTGGGTTATGGCCCAGGTTTAAGTGTCCTACAATTTGACCGACCCTGGGGCATGAAACCTAGCTCCCGAAAGCGGGCAAATTTGTTGGATTGTTAATTTGTATAATATCCCCTATATTAGACAAAATCGAAAAATCTATTATTATACAAGAAAACAATATATATATATATATATATAATATATATATATATATATAAATATATATATATATATATATATATATATATATATATTATATAGACATATATATATATATATATAATATAATATATAGATAGAATAGATAGATAGATAGATATATTATGGGGTGGTAGGCCACCAACCTCGCCACCCCCCAACGACCAAACATGTAACAAAATTTTAATTCAAAAATGGCCAACGGGCCATGAACCCCACTGGCCCCAACTCCACGCACCACATTACTATTTAAATATTATGTATGGGTGGGTGGGTCACCTCCAGTGGACCCAGCCCACAACCCAACCCTCCAACTACCTCTACATACGATGTTAATTGTGTTTAATAAGGAGCCGCCGAGTATCAAACCCGCACCGGCCATGTGGGTTGGCCTACCACCATGCAGCAGCCCCATGTAATGGTCAATCCAAACATAAAACCTCACACCAACCATCAAACATTATTAATGTGCCTTTTCAAAAAAAGAAATGTAATCGTTGTAAAATGTGCCAAACATTATGCGCCATTTATGCCATTTCATGGATTCAAACCTGGATCTCTGCTGCCTTAGCACTCTCCACCATCGTTGAGCCACGAGGCTTGACCTTGGTGTCTCCACCCAGCAATGTCGATATAAACTCGTGCATTCATTCGCCCAAGGGAACAGAGAGGCCGACTTGAGAACGAAGGTGTGGAACGGAGAACGAAACCATGACGTAGTTCCAAGAGGCAGAACACGACATAGAAATTGAGACGCATATTTTTTTAATTAATTTGTAGGTGGAACCATGATCCTGGGAGAGCATAGGCAGAACCATGATTAAGCCAAATTTTCAGGAGGGGCGAAATTTTGCTAGTGTCCAAATTGGAAAAACTTTATGTTGATCCTACACCTCTCAGCAACATGAACTTGATGGCATAGATAGAATTTTGATCTAAGTAGCAAATATTCAAATGACTCAAAGGAGGGAATTTTTCAGGAATTAGGAGGAATCGAAAAGATTCATGTAGCCCCAGATTTTCACTTTCTCAAAATTCATAAATTTGACATTCAATTTTACACTATTCGATGCCACGAATCTGATGGTAAAATCAGATTTTCCATTTTATCATTCCATTTTTCGGCCACTTTTCAAAGTGGGGTGCAGGTATTGGTATTCAATATGTGAGCAATCATTTCCATGAGATTCGACACTGCGAGATTGGTGATGCAGCTAGATCCAACAGTTTATCATCCTCTTCTTTAGATAACTCCTTGATGTGAGGTATATGCAGTGTGATCATGTACTTCTTTACCTCTTTGGTTGAGATGCATTGTGTTGTATAGATCGATGTTTGATGTTTGATGTGGGATCTTGTTTTGTTCTTGATGTGAGGTTTACTTATTGTCATGTTTTGATTGAGATCCCTTTGATTCCATGTTGGTGGGATGCTCATTATTAACATACGTGAAATTATGTCATGTTCAAAAGAGTCATTTCTTTTAATGAGAGTTCCCACATCGGAACATCTCTTGGAGCCACTCCTGCATGAGGGCATAGTCCTTGTATGATAGAGAAAACACATGCATGTGCATCATCACTCTTTCCAACACTTAATGCAGTGGGCTACACCATCTTCACACCGGGTCTTGGAGACGTAGTCCCTCCTGGACGAACTCCATTATCAACGTCTCTTGTTTATGTTGTTGATTCTTTTCATGTTCCCTTGTCTTTACAACATGCATATATGTTCCTTTATTCTCTTTTGAATGCAATTATAATCTCATCACGAAAGCAAAAGATCTTGGTTAAATCCAGGAGTCGAGTCAACTCAAATCAATAAGGTCCTTAATTATGCATTCACCACAACTTGGAGACCATGTTGTGTATGCAATTCCCCCCAAAAGTACAGGATGTCACATAACCAGTCTACAATTCCATTAATTGGATTTATCTGGGTGGTTGAGAAGAATATGTGTTATCCTCCCCACCTTTATTTCTCATTAAAAAAATACAAAAAATATTTTAAGTTACAACCATCATTAAGTCCCCAAACATCCATAGGAGGTGACAAAATCACTGGAAGATAAGTTACAAGTCATTAAACAAGACATAACCAACTTCCGACCATTATGCAATTCCCAAAGATCTGAATGATTTTATAGAACCATTAGCAAACAAGTCATAATGCATTAAACAATATTGAACTGACTTGCTTGGGAATAAATACCATCTTGATCAATCAAATTGTCCAAATACGATAAAATTCCCCCAAAAGAAATTTGGAAAAAAATTATACCCACCTGACCACAATAGTTCAGGGTATTTACATCAACCTTAAATTCAAGCAAGAGAGAGACAATCTATAGAGATAAATATTATTAAAATACACATACATTTAATAATCATTTATCATCACTTGATGATGCCAAAGTAAAGAAAAAGAATTATCTTATACCTCATTATGTCCTTGAGTTGTTTAACAATGCAAAGGAGAACCAAAGGTTGAATAATTTGTAAGATACGAGTTGCATTCGAATAAATATTTTGCTTATTTCTTCATATCTAGCAGAAAAAACTAGTCATTCTCTAGAAGTGGGACATCTAAATGAATTGCCCATGAAATTAAATATTATCATTTTGTTTAATAGGGATTTGGATGAGTTACGGAACTGGATGGCTCCAGAAACTCCAATATAAATAATGATGTGCACAATAATCATGACAGTCACCCATAATGACTAACAATCATTACCTCCTAATTTTGGATAATGTTTCTTTAATAAAAGAATCGAAATTCCTCAACAAAAACAAAGAGAAATCAAACTATAGAACTAACACTAAAATTATGCATATTCATTTACTGTGATCAAACATGGGATGATAAAATACACATTTTACATCTTAGGGCCATGTACTCTAGTTTTTATAAGAATGAACATTTCAGTATATAGAGACAAACAAACAAATACTTATATGCATACCAAAACATAGAAATTTGAAGAAGGGAAACTCGAGAGTATTTCCATCAAAGTGCTTGCAATGGAAATATACAGGAAATATTATACTAATTAATTAGTTTCCCTGTTCCATCAGTCTAGGTCTCAAGAGACGATGTGAAATATTCACCTATTATAATTTACTGAAACACACCTTAACTTAACATATTGTAGGTGAGGGCCCTTTAACTACTTTAAAATTTCAATTCAATCAACTTATGCAGCGTCAATATCCATATGCAAATCAAAACTTTAACACATAATTTGTTGTGAAACTAGATAAACAATGGATCCATCTGAAATTGTACAAAAAATACTCAACTTCAAAAATTGACTGAAAAACTAAGATTAATATAAATTGAATTCAACTTCAAAAATTTACTGAAAAAGTTATATTAATACATATTAATCAATGGAACATATGAAATCCATTAAATTCATTGTTCTAACCTCCTAACCTATTTTTATGGATCTATGCACACTAGATTTTTGAACATGCCAACACAATATCTCAACAACAAAACCCCAACACCAGGAAATTAACAAAGCATTTTCAAAAAGAAAATAAAAAATATAATAATGCATCAATCTGCATGTTTTGCATCCTATGTAATTCTTTAGTTCTTAATATCTCAGAACTTGTTTTCTTGTGATATTATTTGTCATTTCATTGTTATTCTTTATCACTTTCTCCTCAAATTGGGATCAATGACAAAAATTCATCCGGAGAATCTAGTTATGAGATAGTGGAGGATATAATGCTTAACATTATAAAATATTAAATAAAACACTAAACACAATTGTGAGAGTTAGAAGTTGTTAGAATAAGGCTATTACATTGTCAATTGCAGCAATAAGATCTACAGAAACAAAATGTTCAGATAATATTTCTTTGATAAGACCAAGTGCTTTGGATGTGTGCATTTTAAAACTAAACAATCTAAAGTTTTAGACAAAAAGACAATTTAATAGAACAAGGAGGTTTCTAGACCATGTAATTTACATGGTCGAACCATTAAAAGTCTAATAATATACCCCTAAGGAGTCATAAATAGCATACATATCAATCACTTCATATGTAGCAAACATATCATAATCCTACATAAAGAATATAGACTAAAACTTTCTAGATGCTCCATGCAAAGATTCTACATGTCTGAAGCCACTTTCCAAATGTCCATTATTTGACATTTGTACATTGTTTCACATGCAAGAATTTGAAAGTAGGGCCTTGGGATTAATGTCATTAAGGACATTGAATAGAGCGAGAATGGAACCCAACACCCTATTTTAGCCTTGATTTCATCCATTGGTTGAAGGATGAACAATGTAGCTAGAATATTTCCTTAGGCCCCCATGGTGTCGTTGTATCACTATTTGAGATTTTGAGTATCTAGTGGTTTCACCAAAACATGGGTGCGAATATGTGATGCTATAGACCCACCTAATATATGTAGTGTTGTTGAAGAATTCCAATTGCAAGCCATAACTATCTCAAGATTCAATGGGTTGGATTGTAAAAATAAAACCACTACCAGATCAACGAATTGCATGCAACTAGGGCTCCACCCCTTACTTCATTGGCAACCATTCATTGAAAGTGAGAAGTGTTTCCAAAGGCGAAAGGGAAACATTGAGAGTACATATAGCATCTACAATTCAGATCTCTGAGTGCCATGAAAATGTATCCAATATAAGCTAATCAATTATTTTTAGTAATTATTTAGTGGGGTGAATTGGATTCCATTGAATTTCTCTTAAGTTTGGTCTTTTTCTGCTCAGTCAAAGGATAAGGAGGTTTCCTGAAATTTGTTTTTACTTACAATAGGGGCTCTCATCAAACCTAATAAACATAATTCCACTAAGATGGGATTCAAACCCTACTAAATTCATAACCCATAGGTCGAGTGTTGGTGTTTTTCCTAAGGATGCGAAGCTGGGCTATTTTTTTTTTACTTACGATAGGGGCTCTTTCCAAACTGCTGAAAATATTTCCAATGAGATGGGCTCTATCCCTCGGTAAAGTAATCACCCATTAGGTCGAATGTTGGTGTTTTCCCTAAGGACTCGAAGTTGGGCTATTAGTACAATTAAACTTGTGTTTTCCTAGAGCATGGAAACTACAACTATCAGAACAGGGTCATGATTTGATGAATCATTCTACCGCAAAATTGTTGTAGATTGAGAGAGAGCGGTGGGTTGAGAGAGAAGGAATGATGGATGTTGAATATGCTCATCTTCACACGAGGTTGGTTATGAGGTGCAATAAATATTTATTTTGATTCAATAATGATTCAGTTCAATCTAATTCTTTTGAATTATAAGGTTGGTTATGAGGTACAATAAATATTTACTTTGATTCAATTATGATTCAGTTCAGTCTAATTCTTTTGATTCACTTCTGATTTAATTCAGTTTAGTTTAGCAAAGTCGTGAAAGAATGAAAAGGACCAGTTCAGTTTAGTTTTATGAAATAATGAAAAAATGAAACATACCATAGATATCTTATCAAAGTATGATCAATTTGAGCAATTTTTTCATGGAGTTGGCCCTAATACAAGTATTTGTTCAAATCAGGCATAGAGGCACATAGCTAGTTAGTTATCTACAAAATAGAATTAGGTTATGTATGCTTCTTGTCATTGTTAAGTTGAGAAGATATGAACTGAGACTTGTGCCAATTCATAGAATATATATGTGCAGATTTTAATATTGTTTTGTATAGAGTGAATCTAAAACCACTATATTTTCTCTAATCAAATTCACTCATTTAATGACACATTCACATGCATGACTAATATTTCCATCTAACTGTGGATTAATATGATGAATACCCAAGGCCCCATTTGCAGTTGCAGGTATTCTCCATACATGTTCCCCCAACAATCTACTTCAATCGACAGAAAACACGCAACACAATTCATATAGCAACAACAATCCTAATCTGCAGTTACGACTGCCTTCAGGGAAAATTTTAAGAACCCCCCAAAATTTATAAGTATAATAAATGGGCGAATCTCCATGGTATATAGGAAAAATGGAAGGCAATTTTATCAATAATATAAT
>APFE030473829.1:98048-110442 GCA_000404065.3 Pinus taeda | reverse complement strand
TTCCGAGTGCAAGGAGATCTAAATTATGCAATGTTCTCACGTCTGCGGTTTTTTCCAAATGTTGCTGGCCTTGATTATGCACTAAACAAGGCACTATCTGTATGGTATGAGAATCGAGGCTGGTTTTATTCATTGTAATGGATCAGATTGTACTTTCTCTAATACAGCTGGTGCAAATGGATGCTTGTAACTGGGGGCGTGATGCTAATATTTTTAACTCAAAATGATTCTTGAAACAAAAATATTTGAGTTCGGATTCATCAAGAAGCGAAGCGAGTCATGCACAGAAAGTAGTAGGTGTACATACCCGAACATAAAGGTATTAATGATGTGAAGGATTCAGTGGTTGAAGGCACTTTGTTCAAATTTGAGGATTTGGATGCCAACCCATCTTTTTCTTCCATTTGGGTTGGCATCCAAATCAAAATGGAAGAAAATATTGAGGCATCTCTTCCATTTATTGGATGAGGAACATATGGTGGAAATAAAGATGCTTTATTCAAAGATTAAAATTTATACATCTAGCAAATATTCGAACCCAGTAAAAATCATATTTCCTTGTTTTGATTCTAAATTAGTGCTAACAACTATTCTAAACTTGTATGTATGGATCCGAGTAATTGGGCATCATTGTTGTTATAAGCATGGGTTGTGTACTGGGATCCAGATCTGGCATTATATTTTGTAAATCACATTTCTTTGTAGAATAGGGGAATTGGTTTCACTGTGAAGGAAGGGAGGACCGCGTGTGCCCAGTGGGATGATCCCTAGAGGGGACCATTGGAGCCCATCTCTGCGTTGTTCAACAATTATGTAACAGGACTTTGAGATTAATATATTCTGGAATTCAATTTTGCATTTATGTCTCTTCTTAATATTCTGGCACAGTGAGTTAATTGTTGCAAGGGAAACAAGCTGGGTGGTTGGGCCCACAAACCAGTCTGTTGCGCCAAACTTCTTAGGATTTCCTTTGGTGCATTTTGTTTTGCATGGTGTGAGTTTGATTTAATACAGTTCTGTAATTTCATTTCACAGTTTCGTTTTATCCTTTGATCATTCGATTCATGATTTTATCTATAGCTCTTTCTCATATCTTTAATCATTTTAGTTCAATTAATAATATTGTTATGTATTTTTATAAATACCAATCCAGAGGATAAGCAACAAATGTTTTATTGCATCTTTTATTTCCATTACAGGTTAAGTGTGATACTTTCCCTGATCTCATTGCTGCATAACAAGGTTTATTTTCAGTATATAATGGTGAAGGAAATAATTGTTCAGTAAGAGTTCTGGTTAATTTAACTTAACAAGTATTCATGATTGCCTTAAAATCATTATTTTAAATGTGAAACTGATTCTTGCATTTTGAATAGAGACATTCATTTTTGAAATCTTAATAAACAAATGCCAGGATCAACATAAGGTGAAGTTTTGAATGTTGTTTTATTGGCAAAGTAAAGTGCTCGCAGAATTCTTAAAATGTCTTGAGGTTAATAGCTATGATTGATATTCCTTTCATCATAATTAAATTTTGGACACATCATATAGAATATTTTTGTATTGCAGAGAAAGTATTTATTGATTTTATAAGATCAAGGTAAGCAACAGGAAATATATTTATCCTATTTTTTCTTATTTAACACTTTGCTTACAACTAAATACTGAATTGTCTTTAAAGAAGCAGTGCATATATCATCTTGATTCTTTTCAAAGCATTCAATGATTTTCGTAGATCAGTTGGAATGAAGTTGCTTTATGCTTCCTAGTTTTATTTCATGCTTTTCATATTTGTAACATAGCATTAATTTTTAAGAGGTTTTTCATTCTTTATTTCCTGAATCAAAATTTATTTCCTGAATGGTTTGTCAGTTTAAATGGGGCCTACATTCCCTTGTCCCCTAGACAACTAAGGAAGGCTTTCTGTAGGAGTCAACTCAACTGAGAAGAGGAGCCAGAAGTAGAATCCCAGTGTGCTTACTTTGCTTTGAAGAGTCTTGTTCCTTTTTTGTGAATGATGCCTTTTTGAATTTCTTGCAAGAGCTTGATTTTTATTTGATAGATCCCTAAGGTCGTATTCTAGCATTCATTGTGCTACACCACTAAGCTTACCAACCTGGATTGACAATTTAAATTTTGGTGTAAACCTTGCATTTATACCACCCGACATTTTGGCATCATTGTCAAGGAGGCGTTGTAGGATAAGGCTTCATGATTTTTTCATGCTTTTCCCTTTCCTTTGAAATTGAATTTTCAGATTAACGAGATTCCCCTTGCTTGCTGAAGCATACTGGATGGTATTACCAAATAGCTCACAGGTTAGGTTTTCTTTACTACAAATGAGTGATTTCCTTTACTACAAAGTGTGATGCCTGATTTATTTCTTTTGCTACAATTGAGTTTTTATGAGTGATTTCTTTTACTGCAAAGTTTGATGTTTTATTTACTACAATTGAGTTTTTAACGATGATTTTATTTACTACAAAGTGTGATTTTATGTTACTTTGTTTTCTACAATCGAGATTATTTAATTTCTGCAAGTGTGGTTTTCTTAGTTTACAATCTTGCCTTCTTCTTTTAACTGTAATTAAATTTTTGAGTTAGTGTGTTTCTATTTTTCTTCTTTTCAGGTGCTAAAAGAACCCCCTGCTCTCAATCTAGGTCCTAACAAGACTTTCTAGCTAGCAAGGAAATGCCAAGAAGTGTGATGCTATTCCAAGAACTATCTCAAATTCTAGAAGAATCTGGGGTCTCTGCTTCATAGAAAGAACACATTTTGGCATCAATTAGAGATAGGTCTATCCCTCTAGAAGAAAAGACTCATGAATATCCAAAAGATCATCATAGGGAAACTAAGAAGCTATGGATCATGCTTGATGATGAGAGGCCATTAGAAGCATAGATTAAAGAACATCCATCTGATTTGGCCTGCACTTTAGAGAATAAATAAAGAAATGTGAAGGATTTGCATGATGCACCAAATGTTGTCCACAAATCAAATGCCAAGAATATATGGATCCTATATAATATTGGTTTCAAATGAATGCTAGTATCCACTCCTACTTTATCATTCTAAAATTTGTATCATCACATCAGTTAATGCAGTTAGTTCCTCATGTTCTGGTATTTTCTTGAATATGATTTTCAAATTTGAACATGAGTAGGATTGTCCTCATGTTACACACATGGATGCATTGGAAGTACTCCTATACTTAAAAGGGATTCTTCCGCTTCTTAGAGTAGAGTAGGGTAAAAGAATAAAATCAATCCCATGAATAAAGATGTTACAACAATGCTATTAGGGTTTTGACTTCCAAAGCATAGCCACTGAAACTACTTTTGATCCATATTAGTTGTTACACACACATCTGTGACAAATCTTGTTGAGCGTGATTCACTCTAATACCGTTGATTCTGCAAAAGTAACCATGATTAACCACTCTAATGAGTCATCATCTGAGATATATATTTTCAGTTTCCCTTAGAAGGTACTATTGGAGAGCCCCCTATAGTGGACCACTCTTGTAAATATCATAATGAGTTTTTCATGAGAACACTAGCATTATAAACTCAAAGAATATTTCAATCATTATCTGGGATATTTTATTTAAAATAAGGCTCTAGGGTAGAGGAACTAGACAATAATGATTAGTCATTAAAAACTTTTCACGCCATCCTATACTCTTAAGGAGTAGATCTTCCTCCCCACTTATTAAGTAACCTTCGAAGTTAATTACAATCCGTTTTTACAAAAGATTT
The DNA here is from genome assembly GCA_000404065.3 of Pinus taeda. Classification (NCBI taxonomy): domain Eukaryota; kingdom Viridiplantae; phylum Streptophyta; class Pinopsida; order Pinales; family Pinaceae; genus Pinus; species Pinus taeda. The sequence continues at coordinate 106,683 of APFE030473829.1, read as the reverse complement.
AGGGGAGGATAGGAGGTCTCGTGATGAGCTGACCTACCACAATCATGAGACCTAACATGCATGACATTATTGCTTTTGGTCACCAAGCTAGAGAAATGGATTTTAGCTGAAGAGCTAGAAGCTAGGAGGTCTCATCACGAGACGGCATGTTCATCCATGTTACTTCCTGTAAGTGGCATTGTGATCAACTAGTTACCAAGTCAAGACAATGGCCTCATCTAATTTTTAAATATAAGATAAATTTGAATCTATATCAAGTAAGTGGGACACAAGCATTTCATTGGGTTAAAACATATCCCTGCCAAGGCTATAGACACTTGCAGGTAGTAGAGCCATATCTGTGGTATTAAAGTTAATTGCATACTATGATTTACTTGGTTACCTTTCTCTTTCCCTAAAACTCATCATTTTATTTCTTGGACAATGGTTTTAAGATGATTTGAGCATGATTCTTTGAGTTCTATCTTTCAAGAGTTAGGAATGTTTAATGATGAGGTGCCCTTAGTGAAGGTAATTCTTTGTATTGGATTAAGAAGAAACTTAGTTTTGCATCTGGATGACAACAAAATTTAGAGTTTTTCCTAAGAAGGTGTCATATTGTTCTAGTTTTATTTCCCTTTTCAGGTATCATAAATCACTTCAACTATTTATGGTATTTAGAGTGATGAATTACTCAACGAGGATTACTCACGAGTTGTTGATGGAAAACAATGTGTGTTGAGTGTGGCTACCTCTAAATAAGCACTACATTGCCTAGGTACATGATTTCTATAGTAGGTGCAAGAATATTGTGGTAGTCTTCTTGAAATTGCACCTTTTCAGCAAACAATTGATTTTTTATCATGAATGTTAATAAGACTCTCGACAGAAAAAAAAAAAATACAAATTCTGAAAAAGAAATATATGACAAGCAAGGAGTTCATTTGAGACAGGACATTAGGTATGTAATATCTATAATAAAGGTGCAATACTCTCTTTTCCCATAATGTCTAGTACAAAGCATTTCTTTTGTACCTGATATTGTTACATTGCAATTTTATCATTCCTGCACTCGATACTTTCATAAAGGTTGTAACCTGGTTTTAGTTGGAACTGTAATAGTGATGTTACAGACTTAATGAATGCTTTAAATATGATGACATGCCAGATATCTTAATATTTCCTTGCTGAGATTTTTGCTGACATTTTTATCAGGAAGTATAGTATGATCTTTAAACCTTTTCCCCTGCCTTCTTCCATGGTTTTATAATCTTATGGTTTGACTTGCATGAGGAATGCAAGAAGGTCAATGTGGGGGAGCGTTGAGCCTCTGTTTTGTCCATATTTTCATACTTTTTGTTGAATAAATCTATACCTGTACTAGGTGTTTATAATAATTATTATCCTTTTTATGCACTATTGGGCTATATCTAGAGGCATTCAGAGGTAACAGTTATTGATTTACGAATTCTCCTTGTTTTGTTAATTTGGAAAGTATTTAATGTGAAAATGTCATTAATAATAGGCTCTTCTTGTGGCAGGTGAAAGGTTCCTATTTTTCAGTTCCTGTACTAGCAGTGAAAGAACTGCAATGTTCTCACCTCCGCAGTTTTTCCATATGTTGTTCACCTTTGATTATGCACTAAAGAGGGCATTGTCTGCCTGGTACGAGAATCGAGGATGGTTTTATTCGTTGTAATGGATTAAATTGTAGTTGTTCCAATATAGCTGGTTCAAATGGATGCTTGTAATTAGGGGCATGATGCTAATATTTTAAACCTAGAATGCTTCTTGAAACACAAATATTTGAGTTTAGATTCATCCGAAAGCGAAGCAGGTCATACAGAAAAAGCATCAGGTATACCTGAACAGAAAGGTATTAATGATGTGAAGGATTCAGTGGTCGAAGGCACTTTTTTCAAATTTGAGGATTTGGATGCCAACCCATCTTTTCTTCCATTTGGTTCTGGTTCTCGAGTATGTGTTGGAAAGATATTTTCCATTGTTGAAATGACAGCACTCTTAGCATCAATACTTCAACGTTATGAGATTAAATTAACTCCTGGTTCCAACATGGATCCAATACCAAAGATTAAGAACTATATTTTGCATTTTTTTCCGAGTCCCAAGCTGAGATTTGTGCACAGGGATTATTGAACAAGGGGAGAAATGAGTTATGATATTCTTGATTTCTTGCCTCAAGAATCCTCATTAGAGGAAATGAAACACCCACACAATGGTTTTTATATATGGTGGCGGCCATTTACCTTGGCAAGGGTGATATCATTGATGAATTGTATATTATGGTTTTTATTCCATCTTGTTGGCATTGTGTATACTTATGATGGTATGAAGCTAGTGTCAGACTTCCGTTCTTTTCTCCATTTGGCGTTATCTAATCAAGTTCATGTCGGTGGATCCTTGGTAAAACCTAGTTGTTGAAGAGTAGGCTATAATGTGGATTAATCGTATAGGTCAAACTAAAAGAAAGTTTCAATCAAGAATTTTATTGTGAAGGGCATTGTAGAAGAAAGGATGCAACAAATCTAGGCACAAAAACAACAGATGATTTATGGAGCTATTCCAATTGTTCGTAAGGTTGGAAGCATCACTTCCTTCTATTGAAAGAGGAGCATATGGTGGAAATAAAACGTATTTATTCGAAGATTAAAATATATACATCCAGCAAATATTTGAACCCAATAAAAATCGGATTTCCTTTTTTTGGTTCTAAATTAGTTTTAACGAATATTATAAACTTGTATGTATGGATTCGAGTAATTGGGAAGCACTGCTATTAAAATCATGGGCTTCATATTGGGATTTAGATCCGGCATTGTATTTTGTAAATCGCATCTCTTTACAGAACAGGGGAATTGGTTTTTCTATGCAGGAAGGGAGGAGCATATGTACCCAGTGGGATGATCCCTAGAGGGGACCACTCGAGCCTAGCTCTGCGTTGTTTAGCAATTATGTAACATGACTTTGAGATTAATATATTTTGGCATTCTATTTTTCATTTATATTTCTTCTAAATCTTTTGGCTCTGTGAGTTCGTTGTTGCAAGGGAAATGAGCTGGGTGGTTGGGCCCACCAACCAGTTTGTTGCCCCAAACTTCTTAGGATTCCTTTTGCTGCATTTTGTTTTGCATGGTGTGAGTGTGATTTAATGCAGTTCTATAATTTCATTTAAAATTTCTTTCATGCTTTGATCATTCGACTAGTGATAAGCAGTGAATGATTTACTACATCTCTTGTTTCCATTATAAGTTAAGTGTGATATCTGCCCTGATCTCATTGCTGCAAAACAAGGTTTACTTTTAGGATATAATGGTGAAGGAAACAATTGCCGAGTACGAGTTCCGGTTAATTTATCTTAATAAGTATTCATGATTGCCTTATAATCATTATTTTAAATGTGAAATTGATTCCTGCACTTTGAAGAAAAACATTCATTTTTGAAATCTTAATAAACAAATGCCAGGATCAGCATAAGGTGAATTTGTGAATCATGTTTTATTGGCAAAGTAAAGTGCTCATAGAGTTCTTAAAATGTCTTGAGGTTAATAGCTATGATTGATATTTATGTCATCGTAATTAAATAATGCACACATCATATATAATATTTATGTATTGGAGAGGAAGTATTTAATGATTTTATAAGATCATGGTAAGCAACAGAAAATATATTTATTTTATTTGTTCTTATTGCATACTTTCCTTATAGCTAAATACTGAATTTTCTTTAAAGAAGCAACGCATATATCATCTCGATTCTTTTCAAAGCATTCAATGATTTCCATAGATTAGTTGGAATGAAGTTGTTTATGCTTCCTAGTTTTATTTCATGCTTTTCATCTTTGCAACATAACAGTAATTTTTAAGAGGTTTTAAATTCTTTATTTCTTGAATCGCATTCTTTATTTCCTTAACAGTTTGTCAGTTTGAATGGGGCTTACATTCCCTTGTCCCCTCAACAACTGAGGAAGGCTTTCTACAGAAGTCAACTCAACCCAGAAGAGGAGCCATAAATAGATTCTGAGTGTGTTTACCTTGCTTTGAAGAGTCTTGTTCCTTTTTCATGAATGATGCCTTTTTGAATTTCTTGTAAGAGCTTGATTTTTATTTGACAGATCCCTAAGTTCGTATTCTAGAATTCACTGTGCTATGCCTCTAAGCTTACCAACCTGGATTGAAAATTTAAATGTTGGTGTAAATCTTACATTTATACCACTCGACAGAAATCCAAATTACTCTTCTAATATAATCTTGCTAAGAATAGCCTTTAATATAGTGTCTATGATTTTTTATATTAATTTGTAAATAAAATTGCAAGAGGATGTAGGGAAAAAGTCATTTGAATATTCAACTTTTTGAACTTTCAGGATCAATGCAATGAAATTCGAGTTTAGAGATCCCAAGACTTTGATCATGCCCTATGATTCTCTAACGAACTTAAGAATATCCTCTTTAATGAGATCAAAGAATCCTTAAAAACCTCATCATCAATCCATTTGGACCAAAGCACTTACCTCTTTGCATACATGAGATAAATTCCAATAAATCACCCTCTGAAACCTCGATAGACTATGAATCATTCATTCATCTGATATGGATTGAGGAAACAAGGACAAAGATTCTAAAATATCATGAACAGGAAAACCATCATGTTGTGTAAAAGGAGACTTTAAATGATGGGATCCTAACTTCATAGTATCTTGAAAGGATGTGAAGGATGTTCCATTCTAATCCTTGATGGACTAGATCATATTCATGTTTTTCCTCATGTTGGAAAAACTATGAAATAACTTGGTTTTTTTATCCCCCTCTTTAATCCATATAGTTTGAATTCTTAAATTACATGTTTCTTCTTCCCTAGTGAGGAGCTCCTTTTCCTGCATCCTGTATTACATAGATTTTCGGTGACTGGATCAGAGAACTGACATACATCATTCAAGGCGTATATGTCATGAATCTTATGTTCCAACTCCTTCAGTGCAACCTCCACCTTTGCTTGATACTCCTTAGCCTAAATTCTAGATTTATTTTCTACCATATTCAAGTTTTATGATATTTTATACATAAAAAGGTATCAGGGAAACTCAAGCTAAGGGGAACCCACTAGATTTCTAAAATTTTAATATAATCCTCTTCTCTAAGCCATACATGGTTGAAAGAAAAGGGAATAAGATATTTCAAATTGACTTTAGCCATTTCAAAGAGTATCAAACAATGATCTGAAATACTATCATCTTCGACCCAAGTTTTCATTTTGATGTCAAGGGAGAAGAAAAAATTAGAAATAAGAAACCAATCAATTCTTTTGGGTATTGCTTCATCATTGGACCTAGAACTTTTTTGCATAGGAATGAGAGAGATAGATTCCATATCAATAAGATTATAAGAGCTAATAAAATGAGAGAAGTATTATTCTAGTGGATGTCTCTCCACTGTGTTTCCATGCACCTCCCTAATCATGGGTGTGAAATTGATGTCACCACCTAATATAATAGGATGAAGGTTGAAAACTCTGGCGAACAAAGTTGTCCCAAAAACATTTGTGATCCACATAAGGGTTGTAAGCATTCACAATGTGAATATACAGACTTAATTCAAGAGCCTCCATATCCATGCATATGTATCATGGTTTAATTGATGATGAGTGAATATTGAAAGAAGAGTTCCAAGATGTAATTAAACCCCCAGATTGTCCCAAGGAATCGATGGCAATAAAACACCAATTATGAAGCCATGGAGCCACAATGTCCTTAACTTTATCACTGTTAATCATTGTTTCTTGAGTCATTATGAGGTTAGACTTATGGTTATGAATAAACATCTTAAGGGTATGTATTTTGGGAGCATCCCTGGACCTCCTCATATTTAATAACAAAATCTTCATTTACAACCCCACAAGGGGCCTTTCACTCTCAGTGGCCTATTAATCATGGTTTTTTTTTCTTTTATGTATATCTTCTTTAGCCTTACTTTGAGCTTTACACGTGTTAGATTTCCTATCGACATGTCTAGTAGAGGGAGAGTTTTAGGCTAAGCCTCTAGGGATTGGAGAATCAACATTACAATCCATGCATGATAAAAGGGGATAAGATATATTCCCCTCATGGGAATATTAAGACAAGGACATAGATGACAGATACCTGGGGTGAAATAGAAGTGAAGGTTTGCATGGAAGGACATAAAGCAAGGGACAATGAATCAGAGTAGTTGACCAGAGGTGGAGGGATCTTCATATTTAACTGAATGATGGGAGACCTAGATGAAGAAACCATTGTTAGGTAAAATTGACTCGGGGTTTGAGTCAAAGTTGACTAGGTAAACAATGATGGTTTTTGGGGCACATTGTATTGAGCACCCATATTTTTCTATTCGTGATATTGCATGTAATGGAGCCTATAAAAGGTTTGGAATACTTCATTGTAATGTAGGCTTGGAGGTGAGCAGTAAAGGCTCACTTGGCCGGATTGGCCAGGGTTTTGGTCAATGTTAATGAGATCTCATTGGATTGGGTTTTTCCCTAGATTTGGGGCTTTCCCAGATAAACTTGTGTGTTTATGTGTTTATATGTTTGTTGTTGGTTATTCTTATTCATTATATATAGGTAATAATTTATCTCTCTGTAGTAAATTCCTAACAATTGGTATTAGAGCCAAGTTGGCTTCAGAGGGATGCTTCTGTCACCAAAGGTCTACGGTCTAATGAATAAATCTTAAAAGATATGTTATATCAATGCTGATGTAGGATCCAGAAGGGATTTACTAGATCCTTTTATGTGGTAAAAGGATCACAATAGCAAGATAGCATTGGTTAAAGAAAATTGGTGGTACGTGGATGCGGTTAGAACCTACACTCAAGCCCTAGCATGGTGGTTTGGCCATGCACTAATAAGATCTATATCGATAGGCTGAGAAGTATTTTTTCATGTGCGAAAAAGAAGGGAGTGTGATCTGCAAAACCTTCGGATTAGATCATCGGTGTTTCATTGAAATAAAGAGAAGTTTTGGCATATGCTGCAATAGTGACATGTCATTCTTAGCAACGATGGTAAGGATGGGAGTTTGAGTCTGGCTTTGTCAGAGACTACAATGATCAAGGTGGAAGATCGAGCGGAGGGTTCGAGCCAAGCGGAAACGCAAGGAACTTGGTCTATGGAAGTGAACATCAGAAGGAAGTGGCGATCTCGTTGGTGTCCTCAAAGAGAATCAAAGGGAATGGTCGAAGTTTTTTGACTTGTGGTAGCTTCGAAGAGGATGTTTCATGGCTTGGTCGAGTAGCAGCTTGCTGGAGTGTAATCTACATGGTCCTAAATTTGATGGAATGTGCCCAAGAGCGATTGTTCGATGTAATGGAGTGCCCAGTCAAACATGGTAAGACATTGTTGGATTTCTCATAGTGAAAGAAAGATATGTGGTAGGCAGTGTGTTTTCTCTAGTACAAGACAAATGTTTTTAGTTTAGTCACGTTTGAGGCCCTAAAACACAAAGAGGCAGGCGGTGTAGCTGAGGTTGAGGCATAGGAGTGAAGTAACTTGTAGGGTTTGATGGTTTTCAGATACAGAGGTCCAATCAGAGCTTCTTGTATTTGGACGAGGGCACTAAGGACTCGATATTGCTTGTTCGATCACTTAGTGTCCCATCTCACAAGAAAAGCAAAATTAGCAATGCACTCAAGGGCATCGTGACTTCGCCATCCAATGTTGAGGTCACGCAAGGGGTTGCCCTTATTGCGCAAACAAATTTATATAGGCCTGGGATTGATATTACTCAGGCTGAGTTCCCTCCTTAGTTGAATTAGAGAAGGCTGGATAAATCTGAAATAGTGGGAAACTAGAAGGTTAAGGTCTATGATATGCACCATGTTATGTTGAGTTTTATGTCCAACATGGTAGATGATATTTCTACAATGATGTTTGATGGGAATTCAAGAAGTTTGATAGATTTTTTGTAAGCTTTCACTTCCGTGGTTATGGAGATCAAATACGCTCAAAGTATGGAGCAATAACAATGAGGAGGATATGTGTACGTGGATTGATTAATTGATGCACCATGTACCTAAAAATAATGCCTAGATAACTTTCGCTTATAGCAACTAGTGACCCATGTAATTGGTAGATGGGTTCTTTTTATATGGACATTGATGTCATATGTACAAAGACAACAACAAGGGAAAACATAATATTATGTAGTCAATTTTTTATTACATGTAAACGGGCATACCTCTGTAAGACCTGGTAAGGCATGCGTACCCTTGGGTAATTACTGGTAAAGTTTGGGTTAGACCTAGGTTATAGGGGGGATGCCAGATTAACTAATACCCTGGGTATTCAACTTTGAGGGGGGTAAGGGCTAGAGGAATGGGATTGTCTCACTTAGTAGGTTTTGGCTTGATTTAGTCAAGGAACCCCATGTCAAGTTTAAGGGGGGAATTGTTAGGTAAAATTGACTCGGGGTTTGAGTCAAAGTTGACCAAGTAAACAATGATGGTTTTTGGGGCACATGGTATTGTGCAACCATGGTTTTCCGTTTGTGGTATTGCATGTAATGGAGCCTATAAAAGGATGGGAATACTTCATTGTAATGTAGGCCTGGAGGTGAGCAGTAAAGGCTCACTTGGCCGGATTGGCTAGGGTTTTGGCCAA
>APFE030473829.1:58067-81783 GCA_000404065.3 Pinus taeda | reverse complement strand
GTTTAGGACCCGAAAAACTGCTAAAAATAGTAAATTGTGCTATAATTAAGGAAACTAAAAAAAACTGCATGAAGCACTAGAGGGGATCCAAGTCGAATTAGCGGGTGGCCACCAATATCCACTTGGATCATTAGTTTCCTAATTAATGACCAAACATACAACAAAATATATTACAGAATGATCACCCAGGAAAACCAATTAATGGCCAAAGAAATATGACCAAAATGTTAGTCGTGTTATAAGCTACTGTAAATTAACTACTAATAGTCATATATATGCAAATTTTAATCATCGTTTGAAACCAATTAATGATCAAAGAAATATGGCTAAATTTTGGTCGTGTTATAAGATATTGTAAATTAGATACTAATAGTAATCACAAATTTATCATTTGCAGTAGTCATTTATCTTTTTTGGTAGTTTCAAATACATTATATAAATGACTACTTTAGTAGTTTATTTTCATTTCATTTACTTTCATTAACAATCATTATAAACAACTAATTTAGTCATATATTCATTTTATTTGTGTTCATCATTAATAAACAGAAACTACTAATTTATTAGCTTTAGATTGATTTTATTTGTTCATTATTAATCAACATAAATTAATTAGTATGATTTTGCAACTAAATTAAAAATAATTTCATACAATGTACATGTTCATCTAATATGAAAACGCAAAGTTACATATGTTAATTACAACACTAAGTAATATCAAGCGCAACTATAAATAATTCCAACCACATAGATTATATTATATAAAATGTCAAGAATTACAATGTGAGTTTCCAACTTAATATTGGTTGGAGTACAATTTACACACGAAATATTGTTTCATCACTTCAAAACATTGTCATTGTGTCGCTAAGGAATTGCAGGTGAATTCACCAACTATGAAGACTTGATCATCATTCTCTATGTGTGTGTCTAATGCGGGATATTGGCTCTACGAGTACCACTTGACTAGTTCTCTTCTCTCTCTCTTTTTATTTGCATTTTGTTGCTCTAGTGTTATTGCTCTCCTCTTTCTTCAACTCCTTATTCTTACCATCAATACTGAGTTCCTTTTCTGAAAAAAAAAAAGAAGAAGAAAAAGAAGATACAATATAGAGTATCAGACATTAAAGTCAATTAACACTGGAATATAAAATAAAGTAGACTATAAAGTATTTATTCGATATATACCTCAACATCAACAATATTTTTAATGTCATTTTTCCCCGTAAAAGCAAGAAACTGGAACAAGTTTTCTTTAGTTGGGCAATAGTGGGGACTATGTGGCCAGATTACCTGTATAAACAAAGCAAATAAAATGCCACCATAAAAAAAAAAATTGTACCTACTGTGTTCTCAATGTACAACATTTTTTGATGAAATTTTACCTTCAACTAAAGTAATAAATGCAAATAGACACATGTATTTCTATCCCAATATTTTGAATTTCCATGCTTATGGTACATTGAAATTTTGATTTTATCCAACATAATCAAACACAACAGAGCTAGCAATTTCTACTAAGAATGTTTTATGCTCCACTTTTGTAGTTGTATCATTTCCTCTAATTATCTTTAAGAAGTAGTGACAATTCAACAATAAAACTGGTCAACATAAATCTAATGGGTGGAACAAAGTATTGCTGACACAAGATTACAACAAGAAACTAAAAAATAATAAGACAAGACTTTGTAAATTGCGATACTAACCGAGAATATAGCTTCAATATAGAAATCTTCAATTGTCAGGGTACTATTCTATGGGAAAAGGAATCTAATTTCTAGAAGCCAACAAATTATATATGTCCCTTGTTTTCCCTGTTATTAATTGAGCAAGATTAGCACATGCAATTTCCATTTAGAATCTCTGAAATGGTTCTATAAATATTCAAAGCAAAATTAATGTTACTCATTCATTTTTCTCTAATGCTGACAAAACTGAATATGCTAACCTGTTTTTGAGTTGGAGATTTATGTAATTCATCGTGTTCAAAATCATTGCGTATTTTCATGACTACTTTTTTTTAATGATCAGGAAATGGGCCTATATTTGATCAGAAAACATATTTTTCAAAATACATTCCATTTTTCTAATTCAAAGTTAAATTTCCTTCCAATTTCTGACGTTCAAACAAACTAGAATCATTTTCCTTTAACAAGTCACTATTGTAATATACTACTAAATGGATAGCTACGTAATGAAGTTATTGGTGGTGGAATACTAATAAATCACAAATACAGGCAAAAAATAACACCACTATGTCCTAGGCATGCCAAGTCTTTATCCTCTTGGTTGGAAATATTACTTCATGAAAACAACATATTTGATAAAGAGAACTTTTCTAAAACTAACTAATGCCAGTGTATCCAACAACATTGACATTTGTATTGGCATGCCCTCAAAATGTGTGGAAGTGTCAAATAAGTGTAGTTCACTTCCCTATACACACTCCCCTTTCTTCATGTGTCTTCGTAGGAAGCCCTCAAGTTCGATACTCCTGCAAGTACTGCTACAAAGTTCTAGCTTTAAAGGCACTCAGAATTCAAATAGATGAATGTATTGTATCCTGGTTCTAAATGATAGAGAGAGTGATGGTAGCATAAACTGATCCTAAGCTCGATTGTATGCCTCTATGAAATAACATTAAGGAAATTGTTTCTATAAATATTTAGGTCCAACTCAACATGGAAAAATAAAAAAGGTTTGACTTAAAATTAGGAAAGACTTAAGAGTTAATTCAGGAAATTTGGTTAAAAGAAAATAACTTGGATAAAACTTTTCTTTTTTAATTGTCAAGTTTTACTCAATTCTTTCCCAAGCCCAAGTCAGCTCCTAAGATAGTTCTGCTCAAGCCTGAGTTAGACCCTGAATTTTGTCCAAGTTAAGCTTCGACTCCATCTAATTTGATCAGATTTAGATCCTAGTTGAGTCAGACTAGCCAAGTTAACTCAACTGGGTCTGGTAACTATGGCTACAAGTATCTTTACCATTTAAGGTAACAATGGCCCAAACGTGATATGAAAAATAAATACAATGTGATGAATCACTTCTTATGATTTAGGATTGATACATTTCAGATGATGGAAATGTTATTTTTTCATGTATGGATCGGGTTGGAAAGGATATGGTGAAATTTTTAAAGGTTGCGGTTGTCACAAATAATGGTATTGTAATTCAAAACCAGTTGGCTCCCTATGAACAATTTTGATTATACTTATAGGACCATTTATTGCATATGTGTTGGAAAAGGTACCAAAAGGTTTGTGCTAGGTCATTTTTTAGTTAAAATATCAACCCCAATGAACAATTTAATTTTAGGCATATAACAACATGATTTTATAGAATTACTATATAAAATTTAGGTGGCTTGATAGTCACTCCCTTGAGATCTTATTACCGACATAAAAGGACAATGTATAAATGTGTACTAGACAAAGTGATAATATAATATGAAGCTTCCCATAAGTGTTGCTAAATGTCATTGGAATTATCTTATTGTTGACTTGATTTTTAATTTCGATACAATGGTTTTATAACTTGAATGAATTCCTTTTTTTATCAGATTTTACATGTACATTACAGCTCGGTAAAAGGTAAACCAATAAAATCAAAGTAGCTATGTTTCAGTGCAAATTGCACTTATAAAGTTGCAGATATGCAGGTTTTTTTTTCTCAAAATAAGTGGATTAAATTATTCTTTTTTATGTGTTTTATGGGTGGCTTGAATCCTATAGATGTGTAGTTCAAGAAAAGGAAAAAAATTTAATGAGAAAGAGTCATTCTCAAGACAAGTCAACTCGGAGAAATGCAGAAAAATAAACCAAACTCACAAATAAGTAAGAAATGACGACCAAATGATTATAACCTTTATTTCCAACATTGTTTATACAAAGTCTGAATATAACAGTTGGAAGTTCTAAGCACTCCAAGGGATGAAAATTCCTTATCAAGCACTTTACTCGCTACATGTTCAAGGATAAAATAACGTGAAATCAAGGTAAGTCACCTCGACTTCCCCTTCACCATTTTTATGGCATCATGGACAAGAATGCATAATAAATATCTCGATCTCAATCTCCCCTCCATCTCTTATAAATTGAGAATGGGAGTAAACATAGTAAACGAACCAAAATAGAACGAGTTCTAGAAGATAATGACAACTCTATTGGAAAAGTTTGTCATCGGTATTAATGTGTTTGATTTGTAACCAAATTCTATTACGATGTACACTCCCCGCTATCTAAACCTGATTATTCCCACTTCATGCACTTGCCTCACATTTTTGTCATCCCATTAACCATCATAAATTCATAAATTAGAGCCTCTATCTCCCCTCTCTAGGTTACACATTATACATTTCTATATATTTGTTAATGCATGTAAGAACCTCCCTCTAAAGCATAGGGCCCACCTATATTCTCAACAGTCTAACAAAGTGTAAAAATTAACATTGTTTTAATTCATATGGGAGGGACAGTCGAAGTCTGGGTTTCTTAAGATTCATATTCTAATTCTCCAAATTTGGGTTTGCAGTTAAACCTATAGTGGCCATGTGAAGCATGGTCATTTCAAACATTTCTTCAAATGTGTAGAGGCATGCCCTAATTCAATAATTAAGTATGCTAACAGTACGATGATTTATTGTAGTGTGGATACCGTTAAAAGGATTGTCACAAATATTGCATTTTAATTCCTCATAACCGTCGTTATTTCTTTTGTTCTTTGAGACTTCTCATACACCATGGCAAAGGTTTTTCACAATTGAAAATATTTGAGTTTGGGGTTTCCTATAGCTATATTGGTCTCATTTAAGATTCAACAACTTGGTCATCTCCCTCCACTTCAAAATTATACCCTGCAAAGTTGTGATCACAGAGAAGAATGTCAAGGAAAAGAAATGCTTGCTACCGGAATGAAAATCATTTCAAAATGAAAAAAATATTTCTAGTTGAATATGGACATAAAAGAATAGCTTATTGATATGAATATTGAAACTGCAAACCCAATTTTGTTCAATATTTTGGTTTCCCACAACAAAAATTCATTGCTACCCATTGAATCTCTAACCTGACAGACAAATAACAATCTCCAAGAATTTAACTTAATAAAAGGACTCTCTACAACTATTGCATTTTGTACATAGGTTAGGCTTCGAATTGTTGAATGATTTAGTTTTTATGTAGTTGGCTTAAAATGGCATCAAATCATTGTTGACACCATAAAATAGCCCATGGGCAAGGAATGTTTAGACATTCATGCGTAATAAGAGACATCCTAGAGTGTTTCCTCTCTAAGAAGGACATCTCCCAGATGTCCTCTATTTGGAAGAGATGCCCTAAGAGATGGAGGGCATCACCAACATCCTCCAGGGTGTCCACTCATCTCCAGCACGAAAAAACACAAGTGATGAGTCCTTCAAAGGTGGTAGCATATCTACATACTTCATAGTTTGTAACTCATTTTTAATCTTGTACCCTCATTAATAAAATTTAACAAGAAAGAAAAATTTCCATGCCACTTTCCTTTAACTCGTGCAATATAGACGAAAATCCATAGACAAGCATAAAAATTAAGAGATTGTGCAAAAGTTATCTGGTGTTCTAATCTAAACTTAATGTGAGAAAATGACAAGAGATTACCCATCAAATATCCATGCATCCACATGATCTCACACATTCCATGTACAATTATCCATATTTTCTCTGCAGCGCTTCTTTGTGCCTTCAAATTTCATTACAATCATAGGATGAGCCAGATGAATTCTAGGTGCTTTTCCATTACCTCTTTTCAGCAGTATCCACTCTTGAAGCTAACCTGAGCCTACATAGTTTGATGGACATGCCATAAATCATATCGTGTGTGCCTCCATTATTAAATCAATGATTTCCACTTAAAAATGAACTCATAAAGAGAACTTTAAAATAAAGAACGATGCAAGTTACTAAGTTTGATTATTTAGATGACCTTCATCTAAAATTAGTTCATCATAACGGATAAAAGCTTTCCCATCCTTCAATCTTAGTACTTTAGCTGAAAACCAAACACCCTGAAGGCCCTCTTCATTAGAGGAAACCTAAAACTCTTTTAATGATTCAAAATGATTTTGAGAACCAAACATGGCATTTAGGTTGTTAATAAAAAATTAATTCCCAATCAGTGTTTTCTCTTAGCAATGACAAAGGAAATGCTCAAGGATATTGCAATGCTAAAGAAAATATTAGAGAAGTGAAAATATCCTTGCTAGATCACCAACCTCCACAATAAAACCCTCCTTGATGTCATTAGCCTTTGAAGCAAATGGCTCCCTATGATTTTTAGAACTAGGTTTGGTTTCAAGAGCTACTATTTCGCCCCTTACAACTGTCTTTGTAAAATAAACAAGTATAATAAATTGGGTTGTACCAAGAGTTTGATTCTCCTTATGAACTTTGACATCCTTTTCAATCGAGATATCATATTGTGAACGATCTAGCATCTATGTGACATCCTTCTCCACATGATTAACAATTTTGTTACAAGACCCTTCATGCCTTCTTTTCTATTCCTTGAGGTTTCATTCGTGAACACATCTCTCTTATCCTTTGACTTGTAAGATTAAACAATATTGTCATTTTTAATAACAATTTGTTGATTTGGTGTTTCACTGTGAACACTATTATCTTTTTGAATATTTGCTTCTTGGTTCATTAGCTTCCAATAAGTCTCTGGACTAGCTTTCAATAAAACATTCAATGGTAATGGAACCCATGGCCATAAGAACTCCTACTTGAGATAGAACTTGTGCAAATAGTTTAACTTCTCTCACAATTGCATCCAAATTCTTTGCCCTCTTTGTAGAAGCAGAAGAAGATTGAATGCTCTTTTTGGAATCTTCCCTGGTAGTTGCAATGATTGAATGGGAATGGCCATGGTTGCCTTCAATAGATCCAACTTCACTAGAGAAAATAATATCATGTTTACCATCAGAACTTGAAGCCTATAGTTCCATGTTCTTTTCTTTTAAGTTGTAAAGCAACATCAGATGAAATCTTGGTTGCTACTGTTGCAGCCTTAGCAACCGATGTAGCAACAACTATTTCCATAGCTGCAAAAGCAAGCTTAGCTTCATAGTTTGAAACTAATTGAGAATTATTTTGAGATTCTAACTAACTCCAAATTCCCAAACTATCCCTAACCACAGTAGCTACAATAGAAGCAGCATCTTTAGCATTCAATTTCACCTATTCTATACGAGTTCTTGTTTCCTCTGAAAATAAAATTCTTTGTTTAGTTTATCCTCTACTTATTCCCTGGAAATGAGAAACAAAAGGTGTACCCAGGATGTCAGTACCTTGTTCAATGAGAGCATTTGAAGTAGTTGAGATAATAATTAACAGCACAACCCTAGATACTGGTGTGGGTTCAGTAGAGTGTTTGGGAGCAATGCATGTCACTTGCAAGCAACTAGTTCGAATAATTTCTTGTGAAACACTTTTCCTTTTCCTCTTTCTATGTTTTTTTCTCCTTGTTGGACTTCCTACCAACTAACAATCATGTTTTTGGAACATTTGTACCAATATTGGTACTAATTTGAACTATAGTAGCCCCCACCATACTTGGGAAATGAGGAATGACAAGTGTCATTAGCGTATATGGTACAGAAGGTGATAAAAATTTCCTCTAGTTATTAAGTGCATCCCAAGTTCCTTTGGAAGTGCAAAACTAGAAATATGTAAGCTAGACTTTGTTAGTGGTCCTTGAGGAGGAGCCACCCATGGCCCAAGGAAAGGTAAGTGAAGCATCCAAGGAGAAAAACTTTTTGGTCTAGGGCAGTGTCCCAGTTGTATAGATTGATAAAGATGCATTGTTTTCATCATTTGATGGGGTTCAAGATGCATCCTCCTCTGAATGGTGGACCATTGCACCCCTTCATTCACTGGAGTACTCCACACTCGTGGTGAAAACGTGAGTGGACGAGGTGGACCCATAATTTCTCTGGGGGTATTCTTGCTCCCACCCCTCCCTAAGTTAGAAGCCCTAGTCATTCTAGTTAATAATAAATGGATCCTTGACAATGGAAAATCTGCTTACCTCATTCCTAAAACAATATTCCTTGCATCAGTGGTATTAACTGATGCAAAAGGAGTTGTAATATTCATGACTTCACCAATTTTTCTAGATATTGTTGTTGTTGTGCTTGAGAAAGGGGTGTGAACAGGTATGTCTGAGGTACTAGAGAACCCCTTCCCATGAATATGATCTACAACAAAATTCCAAGTAGTCTCCCACATACTGTTGCCTCCATCTAATGCAAAGGAATCATTTTGAGATGCTGACACACAATATTAGCACACAATTAGATTATTAATATTAAAGATATTGGAGAGACAAAAAATAAATAAAAATGAAATATTACATAAACAATAATTATCCCACATAAATAAGAAACTCAACATAGGATATGATCACCTCCCCTTATATCAAAAAAAGTTGTTATCTTTAGTGCATCATCTGGTAATGACCCTTGACTACCAAAGACATCATGCATTGCTAGTTAGAATGCAGATCCCAATTAAGAACAAATTTGGGTTCTGAGACAGAATAAATACAATAGAGATAACTCACATAAGAGACTCATACATAAGAATTTGTGCAAACACTGCCTGTGAATCCATGAAATTTTGTTGAAATAGCACTAATGTTGGTACTATTGTTGCATTCATATCTGGTAATGTTGGTAGCTACATGGTACATGATGGTGTAAATTGTGGGCCAATATCAAGAAGAGTTGTATGAGAAGGCTTTTGTTCCTGTCTAACCCCAATTTTTGAGGAATGGCTCCCTGGCATGACTAATTCACTATAAATCATGGTCATAGACTATTCCTTCATGAGCTTTATTGAATATACACAATATGCAAGTGTCATTATAACTCTGAATTGCAAATGGGGATGCCTCCTTTTCTTTTATTAATTTATTTATTTAGAAAATAACATAAAGTGAGAGGTGACAAGAATGTTTCCTCTGTGTATCCTCAAGTTGACATCTTGATGAGGTGGATTTGAGTGATAATAGTTATTTATCCCTTCCTGGCATTAATTCTCACAAGGTTCAAACTATGTGAAGAATGGAGACAAGTCCAAACATGGCCTTGAGGCTGAAAGGATGGTCGTTGAACTCTGGTTGGATGATGGGCTAGGGCTATGGATGATGCATTGTAATGGAAGGGTGGGGATTCTCTTTGTTTTAGCTAAATTAACCCAAAGCATGCTAGCTCACCAAGTCTTGGAGCCATAGAGTAAAATGTGTTTGATGATCGTTTCTAAGAGGTGTATCTCAGCTAAGATATCTCTAGGAAGTGGAGTTGAAATCACTATCTTGAATCAAGAAAGTGAGTCATATGTCTTGTTAGTACTAGGCTAGAGCATGCCACAAAGTGAATTAAGGCCCTAATCACTAAATCCCCATGTATTTGTATGTCTTGATAATCACAATCTCATCCCCTTTGAAGTAGAAGTGGTAGTTGTTGGGAGTTTGTTGAGACACATTGAAGTTTATAACCTTTGTTTTATGAAGGTTAATTGTGAATTATCAAAGGTCATAGATGTTGGATTAGGCATCAATATGCCTTTGTAGAATTAAGGTTAAATGTGAATTGCCAAAGGTTCCATATGTTCGATAAAGCATCAATATGTCTTTGTAGCTCCTCGAGTGAGTACTCCAACCATCACCATTATGCATCATAGATCCATATTAACCATATATTTATTAAGAACTGACTCCTTAGAGGTTCACATATGGAATTTTTATATTCCCCTCGGCACTCAATAGATCTAGGGTTAGGATACATCTATGGTAGTTTATGGACTATAAAGTAAATTTTTAGATATTTTCATTGTTGCAAAATTTGTTATAATATGAACCATGCTATTGAGGATGGCTGATTTTTCTTCTGAATATGTATTATGAAATTTGAATGTGATATCTCTTCTCAATTTTAGAAATTTAATTCTTTTAAGACATTGTTTTTGTATGACGAATGTTGATAATTAAAACTTTCAATTATTCTTGTGATGTGTTGAAAATAATTGTAAAAGGTTTCTCATCGTGGAACTTTGGAATTTCATTTCCCATGCTAAATCCATTTCACATTTCATTTTTTGTTTCCCATTTCTCGTAACATATTTCAAGATTTATCATGGTTTTTTGTTTTCCTACTTGTATTTTATTGTTGATCTCTGAGCTCTTTGAAGTTACTTAATTGTTGGCTTAGAAACATGTGATAGAAAAAGGAATTTAGATAATGGAAACTTTTTTAAACTAATGATAAGACTCCAGCTCACTAAAGAACTATAGGTATATCTTTAACATATTTTTTGGATGAAGCATCAAGGAGAGAACATGTTCAGGTTTTGATCATTTAGATTTTTTCTTACTAAACTAAAGAAACCAGAAATAATTGTTTACTTGCTTTTATTGAAAACATATAATCATTTCTGTTGATGACACATATTTTATATATCTTCCTCTAGCCAAATTTAAAATATAGTAATGGGAGTAGTACTTGTATGAGTTTGAAACTTGTCTTAGGCAAGCAAGTAACTTTGTGAACATATTATGCTTGGTGCCTAGTCGACATTATTTTATAGAGTTTTTAATTAATGTAGTTTGGGCAGTCTAGTTCTTGTAGGATTGCATATTATTCATTTATTTACTCAACTTCTCTTCAATTATAGGGCCTAAGAAAAGTAAAAATTCTCTCAAAAGAGGATCTCCTAGAAAGGAGTCTGATTTTCACAACACAATAATTATTGGAGAACCACATGCTAATGTTGCTTCGAATAATGCTACAATTTCCATTGGTATTAGAGAAGAGACCCTGAACCAAAAGGATAAAAAATCAGAAAGAAAACTAGATTTACAAAATCAGAAGTGATGAAATTGAGATCTTCCCTGAAGACACAAGGAGTAAAAAAATTAAACTGAAGTGTTAGATGGGCTGATGAAATGAAATTGGAGAAAAGTGGCCATAGTGAAGATCCCAAGAAAAAGAATTTAGATAATTAAAACAAGTCATCAATTGTTTATTTTCCTTCCTTGGAGAGCATGAGCCAAAGTGCACATTTGGTAATGATGTTGAGAGTTTGGAATCTTTTAAAGTAGAATTCAATCAGGAAAATGTTAAGGATTCCTGGCTTGAAGCAGCAAAGGATTTTGCAGAGGCAATAACATAAGCAACAAATGTAGTTTCTTTAGGACATGTTGATGCCAATGAATCAGGTACAACAAGATTTTATTTTAGCTATAATGGTGTGATAATTACTTGTTTATTCTATAGGGTAAACAAATGGTCAACCTACAACGAGATTTTATTAGCATATTTCAAGGTAGAAATGTACACTTGGGCCCAATTGATATTGAATAATGTGATTTCATCATCTAATAACAACTTTTAGGGTAGGAATTTGTGTATTTCCTGGTATTGGTGATCAACATACCCAAAAGACCCAAATTGATGTGGAAAAATTGGGTTCAATGCAACCTATATGGACAAGTTTACCTTCTACTATAGATGAAGATGATTACGATGCATGAGAGTGATGGTATGATGATCCCCTGGATGGATTCAACTTGGAGGTGAGTGTTAGATAATACCAACTAACAAGAAATATTATGATGGGGTGTTGAATGTGTATTAATTTGTGATGTTGATTATTTGCAACTTTCTCAATTTGAGATGTTAATATCTGCAACTTTCTCCATTTGAAACTACATGGATGGCTTTAGACCAATCAATTACACGTTCATTGGTGGCTCACTTCTATGGTATAGATGACAGTGATGTTGATGATTTTTCAATAGTCAATGGAAGAGGGTATCCTCACAAGATTGTTTCTGGAGGTGGCTTGTCAATTGACATTGAAAGGACTGTAGCAAGTTGCATTTCATGTGCATTTTAAGGACTAGTTTAGTCTCTAAAGTTACCAACTCAAATATCCTCTTTGGAGCAAGCTTTGGTATGACTGTGATTTGTGAACAACCTCAAACCATTATCAGATAAAATTAATCCTTATTCACAAGATTTCCTTGTTAATATTCTGTTATTAATGTGTTAATGTGAAACTAATATAGTATTGATTGTTATTTAATGAAAAAATGAGCAAGGAGATTGTCCAAAAAGGGAAATTGGCCAAATTATGTGCTCACTCCTCATATTTGGGTTGAAGGTTGATACATTGATGCATAAATTCATTTTAATATTTTCTGTAAGCCATCTAACATCACATGTGCCTCACTAGGTTTAACTGCATCATCATCATCATCATCACTATCCTACAATACAATGCCATCTTAATAGCATTCCAATTAAGCCAGGTTTGAATCTCAATTATGTTCATCAATCTGTGAAGCATCATTGAAGTGTACATCCCGTGGAGCCTTTTGCTCATGAAGGCAAAGACTTCCATGCATAAAAAGAATTTTTCTTGCTCCCTTAAAGAGAAAGGCATATAGAAAATGGGGAGGAAGGAAATAAGACTAGGACAAAGACTAATATAGAATCCCAAGGGCATACCCCAAAATTTACTATGGAATTTGGGGAAGAAATTGTTAAAGAAATCCAAACAAATGCTACAAGATTATTGATAGCTACTATAGATAAAACAAAATTATTGAAGAAATCAAGAATAATGGAATAACGTGTTGTGGAATCCCTAATAGGGGAAATTACTATTTACATGTGACAAGTAGTGGAAACATTAGATGTACAATGCGAGGTGTCATTGCCTTCTCCAGCGCAAGATCCTGAAATAATTGCATTGTAGCTATAGAGTCTTCCAAATAGAAGGAAAAATCATAATCATATGAACAGGGATATAAAACCCTTGAAAGGAATCAACAAACTATTTCATTCTTTAAAGAAAACTATATTATCTCACACATAGCCTAACAAAGCACAATTCTGTAACTCAAAGAAGATAATAAGAAGCTGGAGGAATAAGAAGAAGAAATTAAAGAGAAAGTCACAAAATCTCAAAACTTTAAACAAATAAATGAAAAAACAAGTTTTTATGCTTCCTTAATGTTTGTCTGTAGGCCACTTGCCAAAGTGTATGTCTTATATTTTAGGTAGCAATAGTTCAAATTTTAATGGAGAGGAATGCTTCAAATATACCAATTGTTATTGTGGATGAACCAAGTATTTTTTGTATATTTCATAGGCATTCCTAAGAGGCACAACTTAGAACATGATTTATATTTACATAATTATGTCCTGCCTAAGCTCACAAGATGGACTCCTTATCCTTTTATGGAGGATGGTATTTTAAGGCATTTATCTCTACTATGTAGAATGGAATTCAAAGTTTTGAATAATTGTGGGCCTATAATGATTACAAATCCAAGGTTGAGTTGCTTGCCTGAGCAGAGATCATGACCCATCAGAAGCTATCTATGAGCATTACTGAAACACTTCACATTCTCATATCCAATGGGTAATGGAATAGCAACAATTATTAGAGCATTTCAAAGCCTTTGTTGATACTTGAAGTGACCATGCTATGAATTCCCAAATGATAAGGTATGAAATTACATAAGAATTGAAGAGAAGGTAACCCAACTCAATTCCAAATCTCAAACCAGCTATATTCATGGCTCACCTTTACACTAGCTTTGTAATTCATCTTGAAATACATTGGATATGACTTGGATTTAGATTTCCCTTGCTATGCTATCCAATTTTGAACAGGAGGAGCACTGGTCCAATAAATGTAGAAAGTGAGCATGACAACTGTAGTAAATTTAATCAATCATGGGCTACAATAAAAAAAAAATGCACAAGCCCATTTGAAATTTATGATTTCAGAGAAATTAGAAAATAATGACATGGACTTCTTTATTGCACAAGGGTGTAGAATTCCTTTAGTTTTGGGGGTGATGGTGAACCTCATAAATGTCTTGTTTTTCTCATCCTTCACTGACATTTTCATGAGTGTAAAAAACCTAACACATCCAATTTTCTAGATTTGTTAACCAACTTATTATAGAAATTTGGCTTTAAATAAGTAATTCATTGCAAATTAATGTGTTTGACAGTCTCTATGAAGATTTTGAATGAAATGTCTTAGTTCTCGACAATTATGATATGTTGAAGGTTATCAATGTTCATCAACATTTTGTGTAGAATTAACACCTACCACAAAATTCTTACAGAGAATGATTAAAGATGGTTGCAAAATCTCCAAAATCACTTTCTTAGGGCAACTGCAAAATTCTTCTTAATTCTACAACACACCAATTCTAGGGTGGAATTCCTACACAACAATTAGGTTGACACATGGCACCAGGATTATAGGGCAACATAGTCCCCACAATATCAACTCACTAGCTAAAAGTATAATTTGTTAATTCCAGTAGTTGTTAATTTGCATTTCCAATAAGTTGTTAGGTCATTCTTCAAAATTTCATTTTAGGAAGTTTCTAGGTTATACCTTGGAATTCCATTCAGGAAGTTATTAGGTTATACCTAGGAATTCAGTTTAGGAAGTTGTTAGGGTATTTTTGGATTTTTTTGGAATTTCAAAGAACCCAAAAACCTTACCTCATAAGTAGTTCTTGTTTTAACACATTTAGGGTTCAAGTTAGAGATAAGAGAGATACAGACAATTAAGTGTACTCTGTAATTTCTAGATGATGCATTGAAAGCCTATTTACTTTATTCCATTATGGTTCACTAAGTAACATTTTTGTGTGATGGATTCAACACCTTGACCTTCAAAAAAATGGCCCACTCATGATGTGCAACTGGGAGTAGTATTTTCACCTTGCATGGTTTGAGTTATGTCTTGTATGGTTTCATTTATTTCCATTTTTGTAGTTGGTGTGTGTATTTCCATTTTCTGTAGCATTAATCATTCGATTAAGACTTCATGACATTTTTTCTTGAATGATTCACTTTATTTGAATTTATGCATTCAGAGTAAAACTCCCTATTGTTCTAAAATGTCAATTCATTAGTTGATATTTAGTTGAGTTATTTTATGTTCAAGTTAAATAATATTTGCATAAACAATGTCAGGCATTTATAGAATAAGATTTAAAGGCAAAGGTAAGGTTCTTTCTTTAATGCACTGTATAATTGTGTGTGAACATGTTCCATTGTAGTTACAAGAATGCCAACCTAAAATTAGAAATGCATAGAAAGCTTTCAAAAATATAAATCTTTGTTCTCTTACATTCTCCACCATCTAGTGGGATATACCCACCATATTCTTATCCTCCCTTGCAGTAGTTGTGTAAGTTGGGTATTGCTATGTTAAATCAGGAAATAGTTTCTAAATTATTCTTGCTTGTTCAAATTCCACACATCTTTGATACATCATCAATTAACTCTTGTTTCACCTTCGGATAATCAAGTGGTGCATCTTTGCCTGGTCTCTCTACATATCACTTGGGATAAAATGACTACAAATCTATCTAGTTCAAGTCATTCTCTACAAATGTTGCATGGTCGACTTTCCATGATCCACTTTGAGGAGGTATCAAGATTCTCTAAGAAGATTTGAGTCAGGTGTGGTGTCCAACAACATGTTTCACATCAATCAATGGTTATAACTTATATTGCATAAATAATAAATCATTCAATTGTTGTTTTTCCAACTCGTTTTTCTTTTTCATTTATAAGTACTTAAGAATTATAAGTGTGCTCACACACAAAATCACTTACAAATACTTAATTAAAAGAGTGTGAATAATGTGGGGAAGTAGGAGGTTAGGTGGGGGTCTATAAATAGAGCTATGTTAGTGTTGAAAAAGGTTTTATATCCTTCATTTGTGGTGCTTTTTTTAGGTTCATGGACATGTGTGGTTGGGGTCGTATAGTGGATTGGCTTGTAATTAAACTGGTCAAAAACTAATTTGGAGGGCTAATCCCGATAAAAAAATGTTTCAATTTGGTTCAAATTGGTTCATTTCGAGCTGGACCGACTTCCGAAATCTATGATTATATTGGAAAATATTTATTGTTTTAAGGCGAGTTTTAAAGAGGGGGATTATGTGTAATACGAAGACGTGCTTTTTACTATCCTTGAGATTTTTAGAGTATCCCTCACAATCCCTCGTCACAGACTTGTAGTCCATAAACTTATCACTTGACTGTAACCAATCTTTTTTAGGACTTGTAAATTTCTTATTTGACTCCGTAACAGTAATTGCATGACTTATTTTCTCTCCACTGGGTACAAGTTTAGCTTTGGCTTCAACAAAGACCGAACCACCCTCCTGGAGTATTGAAATTGTATCTGGCACTATAGAATTAACATTATTGTTTGCATGTTTTTGACACCTCTATATTGTGGGCCTTTTGAGATCCTTGAGAGGATTGGACCAGTGGCTTACAAAATTGCACTACCTCCGACAATGAAAGTCCATGATGTTTTCCTTATTTCATTTCTAAAAAAATATGTGAAATATGTTGATCATGTGATTAATTGGTTTGTATTACATGTGGAGCCAGAAGGAGAATTCCAATCAGAACCTCAGTTCATTTTGTAATGGAAACAACCATGCTCTAGAACCAAGAAATCAAGCAAATTAAAGTGCAGTAGAAGCACTTTGGGCCCGATGAAGCTACATGAGAGATGGTTGATCATATGCGGGCTATGTATCCTTCTTTGTTTGTCGGTTGAGGCAAATGAGTTTTGGTATATGCATATATTTATGTATGGTCTTTATTGTAAATATCTCAATGAGTTGTGTTATAAAGCTTTAATAAGTGGCATGTTTGTCATGTTTGTCATGTTGGTTTTTATTTCAGCTGGTTGTTTATTGTAAATATTGCATCGAACTAAGTTATAAAGCACCATGGTCAGTATGTTTTGGTTTTTAGTGGTCTTGTTGGTTCTAGGTGTCATAAAACATCGATGACAGTGTTCCCCTAAAGGGGAGTGGTTTGTAACAAATAATCTAAACTTTGAAATGAGAACTGATACAATTACCCTTTTTTTTAGGCAGCAAAAAGATCAACCAATTTTCAAAAGTGTTGATTCAGAATAATATATTATATAATATATATATATATATATATATATATATATATATATAATATATATATATATATATATATTATATATATATATATATATATATTATATATATATATATATATATATATATATATATATATAGCATAGTTTTTGACATTTCAAATTTTTTATGTACATTTGTTTTAAAAATGTTAGTGTTTTTCATGTTGATTTTAAAAAGTGTCAACACAAACGTCAAGCCCTTTTTATAAGACTTATTTTTTACTTTAAATTTTATAATATGTTAAATGTGAATAATTATTTTCTAAATTTAAACAATATTGAAATAGTTGTCTTCTAATATTTTTTGTTTTTCTTCTATTTTATTTTTTTGTAGTAAGATCTTTATTTTTTTGCATAGTTAAAAAAAGGTCAATATTTTGAAGTTTCGATCTTCTATATATTTATATATCATTAATTAATATTTCAATGCAAATCAAATAATCGTCTCTAAAAAAACAATAATTTTAACAAATGACATAAAAATACACATTTTGAATATAAATATAACAAAAAAAATTACACATTTAGAGACTTTTTTGCTAAAAATGACATGCAAATAAACAATTTTTGTAGAAAAAATGGTTAAATAATAGTTTTTTTTTTTTTTTCATATCAAATAATAATAATAATCATGGTTTTTTCCCAAGTCTCTGTAACCTGCGAGAGCCCACTCTGCAACCTGTGAGATCCTCTTTTCATGCGCTCTGAACTTGCGAGTGCAACCACTCTCTGCGAGTTCCGATGCTCTGCTTCAAGCCTGCGGCCGGGCTGGCTGGACTTGCTGCCCAGTTGACTCCCCCTCAAGGATCTTCCTCCCCTCCTCCGCCTTCAGCCGCTGAAGCCTTTAGAACCCTACTGGCCTCTCTGCCAAAGAAGAAATCCGTGGAAGCTGCAAAGTTTGTGAAAAGACTTGAAGATATCCCCGAGATCACCCTTCCGCCTGAAGGTCCGATTCAACTGGCCTTGTCCCTGGCAGATCATGCCCTAGTCAGTCAGTTCACAAGACTATGGTCTTCCCCAAAATTAACTGAGAACTAGGTCGCTAGGAACTGGGCTCCGCTGATAAAAAACAAGGTAACCTCTTACTTCCTCGAAAGAGGATATTTCTTGTTTGAATTTACTGCAAAAGAGGACAAAGATCTCATTTTCAGAAATGGAGCCTACTTCATGGGCCCCCAAGGTCTATATTTAAATAAATGGACTCCAGACTTTGATCCGGAGGTTGATGTGCCTACAGCGGTCCCAGTATGGGTAAGACTCCCCAATCCTCCCGTCCACTGCTGGAACTGGGACTCTCTTAAGCATATAGGAAACTCTCTTAGGAAATTCATTGACAAGGCCAACAGCAAAGATCAGTATGACTGTGCCAGATTTTGTGTGGAGGTAGATCTGGAGGTTGGACTACCAAAAGTCGTTAAAATAGTTGTACGACCATGGACTCATGTCCAGAAACTAGACTACGAATAGTTGTCGTTCAAATGCCGAAAGTGCCATGTCTACGATCACTTTGCCAGAGATTGCCCAGCCAAAGGGGGGGAAGAAAAAGGGAAGGAAGAAGGGTGGAATCAAGCAAAGCGTCCCAAAACTTCTCACAGGAAGAATGCAAATGCAAATACAAAAACTCCCCAAGCGAGCCCTATTTAGAAACCATCCATGGAAAATTAAGGAAACAAATTTGAGATCCTTGGATCTGAATTTGTGACCACGTAAGAGGAAAAATCCCCTAAGAAGAACCCCCTTTCCAAAGCCTCCCCCTTCAAAAGCGTACCAGAGAGATCCAAAGAGAGGGTATCAGAGGAAGAAGAGGAAACCCAAGAGTCCGAGAAATCGGAGGAAGAAGGGGAAATAGGTGAATCCCAGGCTTCCTCGAGAAGATCTACAAGAGGCCGCATGTCAGATAAGGAAAAAAGAGAACAAGAAACTTACAAGGACAAGCTTCAGGGCAGCCAACCAACACTAGAGAAACTTCTAGCAAAAACCCCGAAAATGAAGCGGATTCAAACCGAGAGCTCCAAGGGAGCTCACCACAGCAAAAGTAAATGATGAAAATAGTCTCCTGGAACTATAGGGGAATGGGCACCATAGCCAAGGAAGAAGCAATGAACAACTTAATAAGACTGGAATCCCCAGACATCCTTCTCATCCAGGAGACTAAATTGGAGGATTCAGCATTCCTCTAGGCAAACAAAAAATTTTGGAAGAAAGAAGGAGCACATGCAACCTCTGCTCCTGGAGCTTCGGGAGGACTGGGATCACTTTGGAATCCTAATAAGTTCTCATTAATATTTGAGACCCTGAATAATAATTGGATTTCTTTTAAAATGCAGCATTTAGAATCTAACGAAATAATTTTCCTGTTCAATGTATATGCTCCAAACAATGCAGGTGAGAAAAAACTATGTTGGGACTCTATCAAAAATATGGCAAATCTAGAAAACCTGGAGAACACAATCATAGCCGGAGACCTCAATCTCACCCTCCTCTCATCAGAAAAAAGAGGAGGCAGTATCTTCAGGGATCCAACAAGAGAATTAGTGGAAGATATCATGCAAGAACGGGATTTGATAGACATTAAGTCGACTACGGGCAACTTCACGTGGTCAAATAAGAGGGTTGGTGCAGGATACATTGCGGCAAAACTTGATAGATTTTTCATCCAAAGCTCCTTCCTTCTCCTTGGGTTAGAAGCTAGAATGTGAATTCTTCAAAGCAACGTTTCAGATCACAAGCCCATCAGCCTTGAGCTACTGACCCCCAAGGATCTAGGGCCTATACCTTTCATATTCAACTCTCTTTGGATTAAAGAGGTAGACTTTATGGAAAAGGTCAGAGATTGCTAGAAAGAGCCAGTCAAGGGATCCGCCTTTTTTGTGTGGGAGGAAAAACTTAGAAGAGTCAAAGACATGTTGAAAAATTGGGTTAAGACCCTACCCAACCCTATTGAGGAAAGGAAAAAAATTCAAAGTTCTTTAGAAAGTCATCATCTCCACCTTGAAATGGCTAATATCACTAAATATGAGTTGGAAAAAGAGGCCAAACTCCATCAAAGTTTCCACAAGGCCTGTCTGGCAGAAGAAGAATATTGGAGGCTCATGTCTAGGAGTCTCTGGCTCAAATCTGGAGATAGAAACTCCTCTTTTTTCCATAAACAAGCCCAAGCCAGGAAAGGCTGTAACTCCATCACTGAAATAAAAGAAGACAACTATGTTCTGAAGGACTTTAACAGCATAAAAAAGGCAGCCTCAGCGCACTTTGAGTAGCTGTATAGAGAAGATCCAGGTGCTAATCTTAATGCTACTCTATTGGATGCTATCCCTAGCCTTATCACCTCCAAAATGAATCAGACTTTGAAGGAAAAATCACGCAAAAGGAAGTCAGGGAGGCTCTCTTTGTAATGGATCCTGACAAAACTCCAGGACCGGACGGGTTTACACATAGATTTCTCCAGACCTATTGGCAGATTGTTGAGAAGGAGTTCTTTAAAATGTCCAGAAATCCCAAGTTTGTCAGAAGATAGGAGGCTGCACAAATTCAACCTTCCTTGTCCTCATTCCCAAAGAGAAAGGAGCAAACTCTTTCAGCAGATTTCGCCCAATTTCCTTATGCAATATTGGGTACAAAGTGATAACCAAAGTGATAGCTAACAGGTTGAAAATAATTCTTCCCAAAATCATACCGGACAATCAAGGTGGATTCATTCATGGTAGGTAACTGGTGGACAATTTCGTTTTGGTTCAAGAGGCAATTCATTCCAGCCTACACTGAAAGGAAAAAGGTATGGTTATAAAATTAGATCTTGCAAATGCTTTTGATTGTGTTAGACAAAGTTTTTTGTTTGAGGTGTTGCAAAAATTGGGGTTTGGTCAAAATTTCATCAAGTGGAATAGAGCCTATATTTCGAAGCCTTGGATTACTCCCTTGGTGAATGGAAGGGCTGCTGAGTTTTTCAAAGCCACTAGAGGGCTGAGTAAAGGGTGCCCCCTTTCACCCCTCCTATTCATCCTTTAGGCCTCTGCTCTTAGTTTTTACTTGCAAAGAAAGTAGCAAGACCAAGACATCGCTAGCCTATGCATTGGTAGAGGGGTTGAAAGCATCTCTCACGCCCTCTTCGCGGATGATACTCCACTGTAGGGGGCCGCTTCTCCTCACTCAGCAATCAAATTCAAAGAAGTTCTTGTCACGCAGAATGAGTCGATCTTGCGAACAAGATAGACCTTCCTAGAATCTAATGAAGACCTAATGACAAACAAACCAACCAGACACTATCTTTCTCTAAATGCGCTTTATAAATAATGGCAAACAAATGTGTTTAAGGGCCTACCTCGTGTCCAACGCAAGTTTGGAGATGCCTTCGCTCCTTTGATCCAAGTAAGTTTCTTCGTCGCAAACCTGCAAGCACAAACAAGGCAAACGATTAAATGGCACCTGAATATCCAATATTATAAAACATATTTAACATGAAAGTCAAGGAGTCCATGAAACAAATAGCATAAGATACTTGTTGAGAAAAATGAGCTTGATTGTATTAATTCAAAAGAAAAGAACCTTACAACCTTTGCCTTGACGCTGTACAAGCTCCTTCCAGGGTCCAACAAGAAGTCTCCTCTACTTTGACAAGCTTCACTCACTCCCTAATGGGGCCAAAAAGGTATGTGATCTCTCCTCCTAAGCTCAAATAGGAAGTCTTGATTTCACTAGCATTTACCCTCAAAAGTTCAGCTTCTAACCTCCCCAGCCACTGACCCAATGCCTCAATTTATAGTGCAATGAAGATCAGTTACCAGGTCCTCCTTCAAAGGGATAGAATCCTCCTTCAAAGGGATAGCTCTTCTTAACAAGGGATTAGTTCTCTTTTGGGATGCATGAACCACCTTAGAGCGAACAATCCACGTCAAATTCCTTATAGAATCATCTAGGATTAACCCAAAGTGAGTTTTTTAAGATAAAAATTGTGCCTTTTGACTTTCACAGGGGTACGCACCCTCCCCTTTACAAACAGAGCGTATAAGTACGCAGGTAATATGAACAAAGGGTGCAGGCCCGCAGGCAAAAGTGAGAGAAAGTGCGGAACCAGAGTTACATTGTTTTTTGATGTCTTTCTCTCATTTCCAAAGCTTATTTTGAAGAGCTGAGGTTCGAGACTTGCTTAGGAGGCTGGTATAGGTGGTGATGACCCATACTGACTGCAAATAATCATGGTGACGATATTTTTGTGTAACAGATTGCCCCCTAAAGTGCGAAGTCTGTGGTAGATGAGGATTTCATTTATCATTTAGGAAGAGTGAAGTACTTTATCATTTCAAGGATCATCTCACGGAGAGCCCGGTTGGAACCTGTAAAACAATTCAATGCAAAATATATATATGAGATCATATCATCGCTGAGGTAGGCATTCCCATGCTCAGATAAAAACTGACTAGGAGATTGAAACTGACTAGAAAATACTAACTACTACTCTGATATAGGAATGATCTTGTAACACATCATAAGTATAGACACATGTGGACACAGTATGGACGTAGCCATCTGTTTATGAATACTCCATAGTATAATGAATACAAAATTCCTCACAGTCTGGATGGTGGTAACTATATCCAGGGTCTTCATTTCTACTTCCTGAAACAGTACGATTCTATCCATGCGAATGAATGTGTCGAAGTCGACCATGGTAGAAACCGCTTGATTACTAGTCAATGATGTAAACTGTTAACAAGCGTGAGAGAAACCACCAATAATGACAATGGCTCTCAAAGTACTTAGTACAATCCATGAGATGTGATAAGATGTGTTGATGTCGAACATGTCACGAAATCCTTTGATCAAAAGTCAATGATGTAAACCGTTGTCAAAGGCGAGAAACCTGCCATGGAGGCATGCAGATCTCAAGGTACTGACGATTTCTAGATCATCTTTCTAGATAGTAAGTTGAAGTTGATAGAAAGGGATCCATCGTAGGCAAGCCCACAACACGAAATCATAGATCAAGCTGAAGAAATTTAGTTGCAAGGACTGACTCAGGGATGGTCAAGATGGATGACAGACATTTTGCAGATGAATGGCTTATTTGCACTGACCTCTTGAACACATAACGACACGACAGATGTTTTGGTGACAATTGACCCAAAGTTAATACCCAGAAACCAGCTGAAGACTTTCAATGTGGTTTGATCAACTATTAGGTAAAGGATTTCCCAACCAGGTGAATGAATAAGTGTCATGTTCAAGAGTGGTAGTAAGGTTTTTCTTGAGACAAAAGGATATCAAATAGGTTCATTCTTCTCATTTTTCCCCCACCATTTCTGGCAAGTACGTCTTTATTTTTTACAAGCTTGAGGAGGATAACATATGCTTGTTTGTAAGCTCATCCTTCGGATGAGTCCAACTTCATTTTTGATTCGAACCCTAAGAAGGAGTGGTCCATTCCTGTTTGTAATAGAACAGGTCCTTTACTGTGAAATTTTAACGAATCCAGTACAGGAGAAACTCGGTGTTTTTCATATTTAGAGAGTCTAAAAAACTTAGAAGACTCCAGATTGGACTTTTCGTAAATTTGTGTCTCCTAAACCCGAAAAAGTATAAAATAATACCTAGGAGAACCGCTTGATCTTGCGACCAAGGATATTTTCATAGTTAGTGTCTTTGACCTGAAAAGTAAA
>APFE030473828.1:0-20646 GCA_000404065.3 Pinus taeda | reverse complement strand
TTGAAGGGTAAATGCCCTTTCTCTCTTCATTCAATTCAACTTCGAGAATCTCCCAATCCTGGAATTCATCTTCTACGTACTCATTTAATTCAGCTTCCAGAATCTCCCAACCCTTAGATTCATCTTCTACGTACTCATTTAATTCAGCTTCGAGAATCTCCCAATCCTCGAATTCATCTTCTACGTACTCATTTAATTCAGCTTCGAGAATCTCCCAATCCTGGGATTCATCTTCTGCCTAATAATTTAATTCAACTTCGAGAATCTCCCAATCCTCGAATTCATCTTCCACGTACTCATTTAATTCAACTTTGAGAATATCCGAATCTCCAACGCTATCCTGAGGTTTGAAATTGACTTCTACGACATCCTTAGCCGCAAAAATATGTTCATCCTTCAAATAAAATTCGAATTCGAATTTATCCTTACTGGAAATATCAATTCTTCTACAATTCTGATGAGCTGGGAAACAATTATCATTAGAATCTGTGAAAACATCTTTAATGCAGTCCCCATGATCTGCAGTTATATCATCATCCTTTTCTAATTCTAATTCGCGGTTACAGTCTGCAAAATCATCTTGCATTTCGGTATCTCCAGTTGTGGGCACTGCAGCAGCACCATTGAAGTCACTATAGGATTTTAAGCTTGTTTCTTTGCGAATAAAAAATTACAAGTAGACTTGCTGATCTGACAACACCTCCTGTTCGGAGACAGGAGAGACATTCGCATCATTGCAGCAATGCCAGCTATCATCTTCCAGGTTCTTCACATAGGCATAATAATGCCCAGAGTCCCGGGAGAATCCTGAATGGATAATGGTGGCGAATAGAATATAATAGTCCGTATTAATATTATACTTCTCCTGGTCAGCACCTGCAGACAAATAATTATCAAGTCCCAAGCGTTGTTTAAAGCTAATATTCCGAGTTATTTTAATGCTAGAACCATAATCATCCATAGCAAATCTGTTGAGTTGAATGACCAGAACGTTGGGAGGTTTGAAAATTGACGTTTGCATTTGGGCTGGCGTTAAGTTTTTGCAATTTTGGCATCTATAAACCTTATCCCCATCTTCCAGCAACTGTGATGCAAAATAACAAGAGAGCGCCTCTTCCAAGGAAGTTACAGCGTTTGTTAATGGAAGGCTCAGGTGCATAATATCTTCCTTATTGTTCGACTGACCTCCGCAGAAAATGCACTTCACTTGACATTGCGTTACACCGCCGAAGATGCTTTTAATAATCCCTTCATCTCCGCCATCTTTTTCACGTACTCTCTGCTGCTTCCACTGCCCAGTGCACACGTCGTTGCAGGCTCCAATCACACAAGTTAGAAATTCGTGGGCGTCTTCCTGCTTTCCTTTCACAAAATGTTTGGCAAAGAGATTCAGAGAGTTTGTGATTTCACGAGGAGAATCGCATGATTGGGCAGTGTTGCAGAGAGACCTCACGATGCGTTTCTCCAGCAAGCAGAAAGGGCAGTCATTGTTAGACGATATATTGCAGGAAGCAGAATGTGGATTGGCGCCGAGGCAATGTTCTGCCAAGGGAGGTGTGTAAGTGAGACACTGAAGCACACTGTTGAGATAGCATGTATTGCCAAGATTCATAAGCCCTGTCGGTCGTCTTGCCCGTGCTTGTGCTTGTGCTTGTGCTTGTGTTTCTTTTTCTCGCCCGCCCGGCTCCATTTCGCTTGTTACACTGAAGAAGCTGGCTATGGCGTGAGAATCCCCGAGCTGGAGTAGAAGCATTCGGTTATCACTTTGACAATACGAGTGTATTTCTGGCTTAGAACGTGGATTCCTCCTTTATATATATATCCTTCCTTCGGTTTCATACCAGCCTTGGTCCACCATTAGTGTCGCCCAGTTTTTAGACCGACACCCAATAACACCCTATATTTGGCATAAAAGGCTTCACTTGTGGAGAGACACCACCCAAACCTTCTCCGTTTTAACGCTCTCTATTCCTCGTAAGTAGGATTAATGGGTAAACATCATAATTTATTTAATTTGAATCACCTCCACCCAGAGTTAATAATCTTTAATCCCCTCCAAATTTTGGGTTGCCGTGATTATTATTTTCATTTCAATATTCCATAATCCATTTTCATCATTAATAATAAAAGAGTTTAATTGAATAATATTTTTTTAGATTATTATTTTAATTTAAATATTCCATAATTCATTTTTATGATTAATAATAAAAGAGTTTAATCCAATAATATTTTTTTAATTTGAAGTTTGAGTTTTTACAGTAAAAGCATTTTTTGTTTTCAAGAGGTTATGAGTTCAATTTTCTTGATATTTTTGGGTAACAGGAAGTGATTTTATAGCTTGGATTTCCCTTGTAAAAATATTGTTAGCCTTTAGTGGAATCAATTTTCCTAAATGTCTTTGGAGTTAAGCTCTATTAATAAATCCATAAAAAATGATTCCTTTAAATAAATATTGAACAAATTATTTGTAAATTAAATCTAACATATATCCAATTTAATTAATATATGTATATGAAAATTCTTAAATATTCTTAATTTGAAAAGGGTCATAACTAATTGTGGGGTTACAATGTTGGACAAATGGTTTATACATTCAACATGTGGACTACTCCTAGGTTAGGCTTCCCTAAAGTTATGCTCGAGGAAAATCCCCTTGATCATGGTTCCTTCTTTTTTCAAATAGAGAAATAGAGTTTTTATTTTTATTTTTCCTTATTGATAAAACTTTATAGAAATACTTTTGAGTTTGGATCTCATGTGATTTGTAGAAATTAAATTTAAATGGAGAGTACAACCATCTTTCCTCTTAGTCACTTATATAGTTAACAGAAAAACATCGTATTATTATAAAAGTGTTAAGTAATTAATATTTTATTTAAAAGTAAAAAAATAATCTTAATTAAAATAAATGAATAAATTACTATAAACTAACATATATATATCTTAATTTCTCATCTACCAAGCACTAATAGAGATCAAATTTATGAAAATACAAACTTATTTTGAGTGTAAAACTTGAGAAAAAATTTGCACTTCAAGAAATATTATTCCTCTAGATTCTTGGTAAATCCATTGTTAAAATATTAAAATGGATTTATGCTAGTTTAAAAATAATTTTATGATTCATATTTTCATATTAAAATACTAATACATGTTCCCTCATATTCGGTCAGAGTTAAAAAACATATATTTATAGGATATAATCAATCTCTTTCTTTCTATATATATATACAAACACATTGAATTAGTTTTCTTATTAAATATTGAAGGAATTACAAATCTCCCTCTTATCTTACATTAGAAAGACCTATTAATAGAATATGAAATTTCTCATTCTTTCTCTCTCCATAAATATATGGTGCTAAAAAAATTTATTCAACATGCATATTGAGATATTTTATTTATACC
Source organism: Pinus taeda (assembly GCA_000404065.3). NCBI lineage: Eukaryota > Viridiplantae > Streptophyta > Pinopsida > Pinales > Pinaceae > Pinus > Pinus taeda. The sequence continues at coordinate 17,238 of APFE030473828.1, read as the reverse complement.
TCACATTATTTTTTTCTATTGTTGATATTTTTTAAATATTACATATTGAGAATGGAATAAATGACAATGGAAAGTGAAAATATAAGAAAAGAAAAATTATTTAAATTAGTTTACTTTTATCTTTGTAAAATTGATAGAAAATTGTGTTACTTAATATGGAATTTTTATGTATGGTTGACACTAATTTTTTGTTATTAATATATTTTTCTTTTACAAATTGAATGTCAATTGGAATCTAAAATTAATTATACATCATATAATCTCAATAATAATATTTTTACATGCCATCTATTAACTCCATATTAAGTCAATTAAGTAGTGAAGAAGTACATATTCCCTCATACTAAGAAGTCAAATTATTTTTTTCTTTTAATTAATTTATTTCTCCAAATAATGTTGATGTAAAATTAAGGTGAAATTTGAAGCATTTTATTTTTGGGAACATTGATTTGTTTAGTTATTACTATTTTCAAATTTGTTAATGAAAGTATTATTTTATTATTTTTAAATATAACATTAGGTGACAACTCCTCCCTCATAATGTGAGTCCATGTTTGTGTTTGTAACTCTGAATGAATTTCTTTTGCATTAAGAGAAAACATGGATATATACAAGGAGAGGGAGACCATTGGGATTCATCTTCTAATGCCTCTTTATTTTTTTGTTTACAATATTGACATCAATTTTTGAATCCCTTGGGATTAGGTGTCAACATTCCATGCCTTAATCTGAAGGGATATTGGTGAGTCCAAGCATCATTTTGAATCTTTCAAACTTTCCACTTCCAACTGCTTTGGTGAAGATGTCTGTAATTTACCTAGTTGTGAAACAATTTCATAGGTAGATAGTCTTGGTCTCAACTTGATGTTGAATCAACTGATACTTTGTATTGGAGTGCTTAGTTTGATCATGGAACTTTGGGTTCTTGGCCAACTTTATTGCAGAAGTGTTGTCAATCAAAAGAGGAGTTGAATGCACTTGTTTCTCCTGCAAATCTTCCATAATTTTCTGGAGCCGTACAATTTCCTTTGTTGCTTCAGGTGTTGGCACATATTCTGCCTCAATTGTGGAACCTGGTGGAACTGATTATTTTTGTGACCTCCAGGAGACAACTCCTAATCTAAAATTCATAGCATAATCTAAAGTAGATACACCAGTTTCTTTATCTCCATCAAAATCTAAATCAGAGTATCTAATCAAGATGAAGGCATCCACTTGTGTATACATGAATCCAAAGCCTTGAGTTCCCTTTAAGTACTTTAGAAGTCTTTGTGTAGTAGACCAATGACCCTCACAAGGCTTTTAAATCAACTTATATAGGATTCCAACAACAAATGAAATGTACGATTTAGTAGTATTCAGGTAGTTGAGACCTCCTATGAGTTATCTGTACTTTTTTGCATCCTATAATTCTTTAACTTCAATGGACGTGATCTTTAAATTATGTTCCGTTGGCGTAGTCAAAGGATTGCACTTAACCATGCCAAATTTTTTCAACAAGTCTCCAATGTACTTCTTTTGAAAGAGGAATATAAACTTCAGATGTTAGGTTACTTCAATACAAGGACAGTAGTGAACATATCTCAAATTTATCATTGCAAAACCTTTCCTCAAATCCTTCTTCATCGATGCAATGAAATTTTCATTTTTCCCTGTTATCAGAAGTTCATCTACATACGCGACGAGATATAGCATTATTTTTCCCCACTTTATTTACAAACAAACTTGCATCATCAAGCTCATAGTGTGTTAAATTGAGTTTCAGAAGATGCTCAGTAAATTTCGCATAAGAGGCTCGCGGTGCTTGTTTAAGGTCAAATAAGGATTTGACAAGCTTCCATACTTTGTGATCTTGACCCTTCACAACAAATCCTTTTGGTTGAGACATAAAATTCTTATATTTCATATCTCCATTCAAGAAATCTGTTTTTACATCCATTTGATGGACTTTCCAACCATTTTGATCTTCCAAGGAAAATATAGTATGGATGGAAGCCCATTTTGTTGTGGGGGAAAAAGTATCCTCATAATTGATCCCTTCCTTTTGAGCAATTTTTTTTTTCACGAGCCTAAATTAATGCTTTTCAAGTGAGAGATATGATGTAACATCATCCTCCCACATCTACCCAAGTACTCGAACAACAAAGCTAAGCATGCAACGAGAGGCTACTATGATTGGATTCTACCTCCTATATGACCTTAAGGAAATGGAATCAACGAAAACATAACATATAGACCTTCCACATTAGCTACAGGACCCCTGAGAACCATACCAACACTTCAGGTAGTCTACCCCTCCGTTCCACTGATTGTTTTGATCACTTTCCCTCTCGACGCTCTCACAGGCCTACAAACCAACATCCAAGGAATCATTTGTCCAATTTTATGTCAGCATCCCTCGGATTTGAACCTATTTTTCCAGCCCAGAGCCTAGGTCACTGCCCAGAATGAAATGATATCTTAAGAGTAGTAAAATAACAGGGAAACAATGATGATAAAGCAAATACTTCAACAAGTCCTTCACTAGACCCCTACTAGCCACGATAAGCATTTCGTCAAACATATCACCAACATGTAATCTATAGGTGTAAACAACAGAATTAAGCATAAGGATCTCATACTTATCTCAGAATCACTCAAAACTATTGTTCCTTCATGTCATTTTTTACATTATCATCTATTAGGTCATAGATACATTGTCCATTCATTTACAAGTAAAAACATACTAAGAGCCATACATAGTTGTTGAAAAAAAACATATATATAACCAACATAGTAACAACAGAAATACCATAAATATATCAGCCATAAAATTGACATATAAACCAATACATTTACACATGAAAACCAAGTCAAACAATATCTCATTAATTATTGCAAAAACCAGCTAAAGATGGGACTACCACATTTCGCCCAGCTATAGATTAGCTAAGCCAAGTCTCTCTTCAGCCAATCACCCTCGTGCCATATTCCAAGCATGGATGACTTTGTGTGATGTTTCCATTGATATCACTTCCTTAAGGTAAAATAGGAGGTAAAATTCAATCATAGTAGCCTCTCCTCTCATGTTTACCCTGGTTGGCTAGTTACTTGGGTAGATGTGAGAGGAGGGTGTTACAAAGTGGTATCAGAGCATGGTTCACCCCTCGGACTGGATGGGCAGTGTGTGTTGGTCATGCACACATATCAATTATGTGTGTGTCCCTTACACTTGCATTCTGTGTGCTTGTTACATTTGATTGATGGTTGATTATGGTTGTAGTAATGTCGCCACCAAGAATTTGATGTTCATTGTGTGAAATGTGTTTGTCATGAGTATGTGATTTGTTAAATATTGTTACATGTTTCTTACTAGTTGATTTTATGTCACATACTTAAATCCTTGTATGTTAGGTTACATTCTTGAATATTTTGATTACATGTATCAGTCTTGTAGGTTGATTACAAGAATTGATCGTTAATGCTTGAATACATGCATTTATGTGTATGTGTAGTTAGTTAGGCATTTCTTATACATATTGTTGGTTTCATCTAGCAATGTGTACAATGGAGTAATGTTTGTTGTCATGCATGAGGTCATAACATGCATTTTTTATAAGGCCTTGCATTGAAGACTGGACCCTAACTAGAGTGATGTTTACGTGTTGATACATTTATTTGTGTATGCCTATGTTCAGTTATGATTATGTTATACATGTATCACGTTGATTTGGTGATCTTGTAGACAAGGTATACTCCCCGAGCTATACTAAGGTATGCTGATTTATTGTGATTTGGTTTATTTGACATATTATTCATTGCAGGAAAAATATCAAATGGCTACCAAGGTGGTAGACTGCATAGAATCTCCCTATGCATCAGATGAGTAGTGTGGTGCAGGGCACACTTATGATTTGGCAGATACGTTGAGGAACTTGAAGTAAGAGATAAGGAGTTGTAAGATAGATAATGATTGGACCATATAGGTATAAGAGTTTGTCATACTTGCAACATCAAGCACCGCTTTGGATCAACCATGGACAGGAGGAAAAAACTAATGGGGCATATGGTAGTAGGTCTCCTGGTAGACACAGGTCAGATAAATCTGATAAAATGAGAGATGGCAGGTTGTTGGACACTACAGGTAGGAGGGGAGATGAGTAGAGGTATTATTCTAGTTCTAGTACTATTAGACATCATGATCATCATCGTTATCATCCTTACAGGAGGAGTGATAGGGGATAATTGCCAGATGAATTTAAGAGATAAAACCACCTACTTTTAATAGAGATGTGAAAAAGCTGGAAGATGAAGAGCCTTGGATACTTGGGATGAAAACATTATTTGAGTTGCATGAGTACACAGATAACATGAAGGCCATAATAACTATATTCAGCTTGAACAATAAAGTGGATATCTAGTCAGAAGATGTTAAGCAAGTAAGAGACATCAAGACAGATGACCTGAGTTGGCAGGAATTCAAAAGGATTTTTAGGAAGAAGTACTTGTTAGAGAGGTACTATGACAATAAGGCTAAAGGATTCTATGACCTAAAGATTGGATCAATGATAGAGGAAGAGTACACAACCAAGTTTCTCGAGCTATTGAGGTATGTACCGTATCTTACAGATGAGAAGGATAAGGTTCAATGATTTTCCAATGGTTTTCCATTAGCATTTAGAGATCGGATTCAGTATGATGAGTCTCGGTCACTTGAGGAATTTATTGGGAAATTGAAGCATTTATAGGAACAATTAAAGCGTAAGAATGAATCTCAGCAAGGATGGAAGGGAAAAGACAAAGGTAAAGGTAAATGGGAACCTAAGAGGAAAAGGCCTCAGCATGTAGATGAAAAGAGAATGTGGGACAAAAAAATAAGTTTAATTCTGCTAGACAGTGGTATGAGTCACAATAGTAACGTACAAGTCACATAGGAGGTCAAATCCAATCATAATAGCCTCTCGTCTCATGTTGATCCCAGTTGGCTAGTTTCATGGGTAGATGTGGGAGGAGGGTGCTACATCCATGTATTTAATTATAGGTTTTCCAAGTATATCTAAGTGACATGATTCCATCATGTTTGTGATGGAAAGGTTGACAAAAGTAGCACACTTCATTCCAGTGCAATATACTAATTTGTCTAGTGAGGTAACACAAGTCTTCATCAGAGATATAGTGAGATTTCATAGTGTTTAAAAGAATATTGTTTTGAAGAAAGATGCCAATTTCACTTCCAAGTTCTAGAAAGAGTTATTTTTAGGGTTGGTATAGATTTGGCTTTCTGCACAACTTATCATCCGCATAGAGATGGAAAAACAAAGAGGCTCCACATGATGTTGGAGGATATCTTGATGATGTATGTGATGCATCAGTAGTGGAAGTGGGAAGAGTATCTTCTAGTGGTTGAGTTTTCTTACAACAATGGGTATCAGGAGTCATTGGGATGAGTCTGTTTGAGGCACTTCATGGACAGAGTTTTAATACTCCCATCATCTAGAGTGATCTAGCGAATAGATTATTGATGGGACCAGAAGTGTTGGTAGACTTGCAACATGAAATTCAAGTTATAAAGAAGAATGTAAAGGTACAATAGGACATACAAAAGAGTTATGCAGATCAACACAGGGCATTTAAGGAGTTTCGGGTTGGGGAACATGTGTATTTGTGCATCAATCCCAAGAAGATCTCCTTGAGGATTAGGCCATCTGCGAATCTAGCACCTCAGTATTGTAGGCCTTTTGAGATCCTTAAGAGGATTGGACCGGTGGCCTATCGACTTGCAATACCTCCGAAAATGAAAGTCCAAGATGTTTTCCATATTTCATTGCTTAAAATATATGTAAATGATGTTGAGCATGTTATTGATTGGTCTATATTGCAGGTGGATCCAAAAGGATAATTCCTGCTGGAACCTTAGTGAATTTTGCGGAGAAATATGCTCATGCTCTGGACTGAGCAGGTTAAAGTGCAGTGGAAGCACTTTAGACCTGATGAACCTACATGGGAGATGGTTGATCAGATGCAAGCAATGTATCCTTCCTTATTTTACAGTTGAGGTAAAGCAGTTTTGGCATATGTATATATGTATATGGATGTAAATATTTCCATGAGATATATTATAAAGCTCCAATAAGTGGTATGGTTTTCTTGTCGTTATGTTTGTCTTCATGGTATTTCTTTTCAGCAGGTTGTTCATTGTAAATACCAAATTGAGCTAAGTTATAATGTTCCATGGGCAGTATGTTTTGTCTTTCAGCTGTTTTGCTGGTTGTAGGTGTCATTGAACACCAAGGATGGTGTTCCCCTAAGGGGAAGGGGTTTGTCATAGCCTTAGGTTAAAAATCCATGTAATAAAGTTAATCAAGGCAAAATAATACCAAGGTCATGAGACACGTATTCCAAGCTAAATGCTGGGAAAAACATCCTATTGGGTCTTCACTTGGTTTTTTAGGGCTAAAGGGAAATTGGCAAAGGAAATTACGAAGGCTTCGGAAAGGAAATGGGAAAGGCTTTGGAAAGGAAAACTGGAAATAATTGGCCTTTTAATTATGAAAATAATGAAAAAATGGAGAATAGGAAGGTGAAAGGCAACATATTGCATGTGAGGAGGAAAATGAATGAAAAATAATGGAAATTCAAGAAAATAAAGGCCTTGTCCCCTTATTATTTATCATTTTTTAGAGTTTCATCAAGTTCTAGGCAGAGGTCGATCCTAGCGATAAAAAAGTGGCTTAGATCTTGGGGTCGTTGGCACAGAACATAGTGGAAAAGTCTACAGTTACTGGGATGTAGGCTAAGTTAAGTCAGGGCTTGGGCACCTAGACTAGTTTGTGGGTCTTGTGGCTCTTGAGGAACGTCAATTTGGTTTTGGTTTGTCAATTCCACTTCCTTAAGGTGATATAGGAGGTTGAATCATATCATAGTACCCTAGTGGACCGATAAGCTTGGGTAAGTGTGGTAGGAGGGTGTTACATTGTGAGTGATTGACTTGAATTTTGTGATCCTATATGTAAACTCCAGTTTTTGAAGTTTATATTATTCACCCCATAAAATAAAAACTCATTAAATTGACCATGAATCATCATAGTTGTATAAATTACCTTTTAAGTTGTCATTTTGCCATTTTAATTAGGGTTAAGTGGTCATTCTACCATTTTTTAGTGGAGAATGGATCATATATTATGTTTCTTTAGATCATCGAGTAGCTTCAAACCAATTACAAGGGAAAACCATTGAAACATAAACACAATTTTCATCCTTGAGACCACTTATAAAACATTCATGGGAAAAGGTGGCTAACATGCCTTTTATGAAAAAATCTAATTACTTGAAAGCAGTGATGTAGTCTTTAGTTTTACTTGATTGTTTAAGCTTGGTCAAATGGCCCAAATGATGACTATCAATGTCAAAGAATTCATAAAGATAAAAAAATCAAGTCCAAGAAGTACATCCATGGTGGAAATTCTTGTTCCATTGCCACTATTACCCACACTCTGGATCTAAATATAGGACACCCATGCAAATGCAAGGCCATCAAATGTATTCAAATCTACTTTAGGAAGGCATGGATATCAAGAAAAGGAGTAAAAATGTGATGATGAAACATCTTGATGGTGTAGTGCTTTCTCATGGGAATTGGGCCCCTTGGGTTTATCAACTAAGTAAATCTTTGAATTAAGGGTAACTAATGAGGAAGTGATGTCATTTTTTTTTGTTTTTGGCTTCAATAGTGACAAGTTAGTTTTGGAAATTTGTATAATATTCTTCTTGGAAAGCAATGTGGTCTTTTTTACATGTCAATGGGAACAAGTGATGGGAGAAGTAAATCAATGAATGAAGATTAGGGATGATTGGGTCCACACAAAAAGGCTTATTGGAAAGTTTTATGAATGTAATTAATTCTTCATTCAATAATACAACTAGGGTAGGTAAAACTACAATCATCATGAAACATGCATGATGGTGGGTCGACTTATACTCTTTTGTTATACTCCTACAAAGTTATAGTCTAGGTTGAATAATATTGAGCTAACAAAATGCTAAAAATTTTAATATTAACAAATGTGTAGAAATTTCACATCTTTGTTGTAAGAAGTAGGGTTTCCAACATTGGAGCATTAAGTATTAGGGCTTAAAGGGCCCTACAGACAAATTTTTTCCTTATATTATAGCTCTTTAATATACTACTAAGTTTAAAGAGTAGTACTCAAACCAATATCTTGAAGCTTCAACCAAGGAGGATTAACCATACCCTTAGATGCACTCAAACGAATATCTTGAAGCTTCAACCAAGGTAAAGGTAAATGGAAGCCTAAGAGGAAAAGGCCTCAGCATGTACATGAAATGAGAATGTGGCATCGCAAAAGAAGTTTAATGCAGCTAGAGAGGGACATGAGTCACAACAACAACATAGAGGTGTGGTTATTGGTTGGTTTTAGTGTTGGACATGTGACAAGGAACACCTTAAGATAAATTTTATATAGAATCAGGGTGGTTGGCCTCAGATATATAGTTCACAGGAGGTACAGACTGTTGGGGATGTTGGGCAAAGCATTCCTCATATCTATGCAGCAGTGGACAATTGACAGGTAGAACACCAGGGATCTGTCATTGAGATGAATGGTAAGATTTGTGATCAAGTTATTTCTATTTTGATTGACCCTGGATATAATTATAGCTATGTTATTCCTCACTTGGTGGATAAGTGTGGTTTCAGTAAGGAATTGCATGCAGGGTCTTGGTTAGTGTAGTTGGCTACAAGTACAAAGAAGTGATTAGGATCGTACTATATGTTGTTGGGCATGGATTGGTTTTATCTTCATAGAACCAAGGTATAGTGTTATGATAAAGCTATTGAGTGTATTAATGACAATGGGGAACCAAGAGTCTTGTAGGGTAAGAAGAAAGCCACATCAGTGAGGATGGCAACAGTTATGAAAGAAAAGCGTAGCAGAGGAAAGGGTGTATGTTATTTGTAGCACACATTTCTAGTGATAAGGGTAAGGAGTTTAAGGATGAATATGTGTTGAGTAGGTACCCAGTTTTGCAAAATTTTCAGGATGTATTCCCTGAGGACATTACAGAGTTTCCACCTCACAAGGAAGTGGAATTTTCTATTGAGTTAGTGCTAGGGGCATCTCCAGCATCAAAATTACCTTATAGGATGATCACGCCTGAGTTGGTTGAGCTAAAATTGTAGTTGAAGGAAATTTTTGACAAGGGATACATTAGGCCAAGTGTATCACCTTGGGGCGCACCGGTATTGTTCGTGAAGAAGAAAGATGGTACTCTTAGACTATTGACTATAGGAAGTTGAACAAAGTGACTATCGAGAACATGTACCCTTTGTCGAGGATTAATGACTTGTTCGATCAGATGAAGGTAGCAACAATGTTCTCGAATATTGACTTGAGATCTGGATACCATTAGATACACATCAAAGAAGAGGATAGTTAAATGACTATGTTCTGGACAAAGTATGGGCATTATGAGTTTGTTGTAGTTCCATTTTGCTTAACTAATGCTCCAGCTACATTTATGTGTTTGATGAATAGTTTGTTGCATCCATATTTGGATAAGTTTGTTATTGTGTTCATTGATGACATGTTGGTATATTCTAAAAATCAGGAAGAGCATGCTGAGAATTTAGCAGCAATGTTGAGTTTGTTGAGAGAGAATTAGTTGTATGCTAAGCTCAGCAAGTATAGTTTCTTTTGATACTGAGGTACACTACTTGGGGCATCTTGTCTCCAAGGAGGGCATTGCAGTAGATCTAGAGAAGATAAGAACCATCATGGAGTCTGTAGCTCCTAAGAGTGTGGATGAGGTGATATATTTCATGGGTCTGGATGGTTGTTATAGGAAGCTCATCGAGAACTTCTCACAAATTTCTTATCCTATCACATCATTTTAGAGGAAAGGTAATACGTTTGAATGGACAGAAGAGTGTAAAGCTATATTTGAGTAGCTTAAGTAGTTGTTGACACATGCACAAGTGCTACAGATTGCATATCCAAACAAGGAATTTGTGGTATGCACAAATGATTACAAGAGAGGGCTTGGTGGATTCCTTATGTAGGATGGACAGGTGGTATATTATGAGTCTCGAAAAATAAATGGCCATGAGTAGAACTACCTAACACGTGATCTCATTAGCATCAAACATACATGCATTGAAGATATGGAGGCACTATCTTCTTGGTAGGAGGTTTGTACTTATGAGTGATCACCATCTGTTGATGTATTTGTTTGACTAGATAAATCTAAATGCCCAACAAGCTAGATGGTTGGCCATGATCAATGAGTTTGGTTTTGTGATCAGGTACATCAAAGGCAAAGAGAACAGGGTGGAAGATGCTCTCAGCATACGGGTACAGGTAAATCACTTGGAAGCTATGAGCTCCTATAGGAAAGACTTACAATATAGTATCTTGCAAGAGGGTTAGTAGGATGTTAGGTATATGGTGATTGTGCACATGTTGTAGCAGGGTGTTGGTACAAGTACAGGTGGCAATACAGGTACAGGTGCAAGTGGACAGGGTATGGATTATTGTCTTACAATGGATGGATTGGTAAGATTCAGAGACAGGATATATGTGTCAGATAACAGTGAGCTCAAGAAGCTGACCTTGAGAGAGTTTCATGAGAAACTATAGTCAAGTCACCTAGGTTATTAGAAGACACTGAAAATAGTGAAGATATTTTACTATTGGCTGAATTTGAAGAGGGATGTAGTAAAGTATGTGGTGAGGTGTTTTGATTTTCAGTGAGTGAAGGCAGAGTGCAAACATCCAGGTGGATTGCTACAACCAAACATGATTCCATAATGGAAATGGGAGGTTATTTCCATGGATTTCATCACAAGGTTTCCGAAGATAGTGAGATAGCATGATTCCATCATGGTTATCATGGCCAGGTTGAAAAAGGTTACACATTTCATTCCAATGAAGTCTACATTCTCAACTAGCAATGTGGCACAGGTATTCATTAGATATGTGGTTAGACGGCATGGTTGTTCCAACTAAGATTGTGTCAAACAAGGATGCAAAGTTCACTTCCCAGTTTTGAAAGGAGTTATTTGTAGGTGTGGGCACAAATTTTGCCTTCAGCATAGCTTATCATTCGCAGACAGATGGACAGCCAGATAGGGTCAACAAGATATTGGAGGACATGTTGAGGATGTATGTGATGCTTCAGCACCAACAGTGGGAAGAGTATCTCCCCTTGGTAGAGTTCGCATACAACAACAACTATCATTAGTCATTGAGGATGAGTCCTTTTGAGGCATTGTAGGAGTGGAGTTGTAAAACTCCTATCTGTTGGAGTTATTTGATTAACATGGAACATCAAATGTAGGTTATAAATAGGAATATAAAGGCACCACAGGATAGGTACAAGAGTTATACAGATCATAACAGTTTGTTGAAAGAGTTCCAAGTTAGGGAAGAGGTGAACTTGTGCATCAAGCCGAAGAAGAGCTCCTTGCGGATTGGATCTTGTGCCAAGTTGGCACCACTATTTTGTGGACCCTTCAGTATCATTGAGAGGATTAGCCCAGTAGCCTATCGATTTGCACTTCCTCCAACAATGAAAGTCCATGATGTTTTCCAAATATCTTTGCTTAAGTAGTATGTTAAGGATGTTTATCATGTGATTGATTGGTCTGTATTGTAGGTGGAACCAATGGAGAATTCCAACTGATGTCTCAGTGTATATTGCAGGAAAAATTGCTCATGCTATGGAACCCAGCAATTGAGCAAGTTGAAGTGTAGTGGAAGCACCTTGGGCCCAATCAAGCTACTTGGAAGATGGTGGATTAGATGTGGGCTATGTATCCTTCTTTGTTTTCTGGTTGAGGCAAACTGGCTTTGATATGGTGTTTGATATATAATTTTATCTGGTGTTTTCTATCTGCTTTGATATGGTGTTTTGGTATATGTTTTGATATGTTGTTCTATTATATGTTTTAGTACATGTTTTTGGTATATAATTTTTGTGATATTGTTATATGTACATATGTATATGGATGTAAATACTACCATGACCTATGGGTGTCATGTCATTATGATTATGTTGTCATGTTACCATGTTATCATGTGGTTATTTTATCATGATGTTATGATGTCATGTGGGTTGGAACTCAATGAGATGATCATTGTAAATATCATAATGAGCTATGTTATATAGCATCGATATGCAGTATGTTGTCATTATATTTTTCTTGTGAGCAAGTCCTTCATTGTAAATACTGCATCGAGCTATTTTATAAAGCTCCATGAGTAGTATATCTTATTTTAGTGGGTTGTTGAGGTATATGTGTGATTGAGCACCAAGCATGGTGTCTCCCAAGGGGGAGGGTTGTATAATATCCCCAGTGAAAATTCCGTGTAATAAAAGTTAAAAACAATAACCATGGTTGATGGGACACTTATTCCAAGCTAAATGTTGGGTAAGACATCCCAGTGTGGGGTGTTCATTGATTGTTTATGACTAAGGAAATTGGCAAAGACAATGGCTAAGGCTTTGGAAAGGAAAAACAAAATTTTTGGCACATGTATTTATCAAAATAATGGAAATTAGGAGAAAAGGAAGGTGAAAGGTCATAGGTTGCATGTGAGGAGGAAAATGAAGGAAAATAATGGAAAATGAAAAAAATGGAGGCCTCATTCATAAAAAGGATTCTAAGGATCAGTTGGTAACCTTTTGTAAGTTGAGTTTTGGAGATCTCTCATTATTCTCCCTCTCTCTCTAATTCTTGGACACTTAGAGTTCTCTTAGAGAATTTTGGCATTGGAGCAAGAAAGGAAAAGAAGGCAATAGGAAGCAAAGATCAAGTAGGGAAAGGCAGGCTCAAGCAGCAACACGAGGCTTTATTGCAAGTATCGACTTGCATGTGTATTTTTCTTGCTAGATTTGGCATGCATGATATTGCATGTAGTTCTTTTCTATCATGGAATGGGTTTTGCCAGGTGTAACAATGGTTTCAACCCAGCCTTGCCATTTTTGGATAACCATGGTGTGATGGAGTTCTCATGTTTTGGTTGAGATGAATTGTTGGATGGATTTAAAGCTAAGTGGGGTGCATCTCCAAATGATAAAGAACATGGTCTAGTGGTCCCTGAACCAGACTATGGATCATGGTAAAGAAACTGGCCTAGTGACCCCTTAGCCAAACTATGGGTTGCGGTAAAAACAAGATTGTGTTACCTCAATGGGCCTACTAATACTTGTCGATGAATGAAAGGATATACAATAAAGCCAAGAGGTGGGTTTTTCTCCATTGGGCCTAGTAATCCCAAGTTTGGGATACACGGTAAAGCTTGGAGAGTGGGTCTCGACTTAGGGCCTAGTGATCCGGGTTACGATTATGGTAGAGCCTGAGAGACAAGGAGATAGAAAACTTCCTCCCGATGTAGGTGGATAAATCCAGTGGTATCCATTCTTTATTGGACTAGTGATCGGGTGGAGATCATGATAATGCCTGTTATGATGTGTTCATTGTGTTGGCCTAGTGATCTGGGATGGATTACGGTAAATCATGGTTTTTATTGATGAGGGTGAGGTGGTTTAGCCTCGGTATTCCCTGGTTTCTTCTTTTGGTTTTAGTCCCACATTCATGCTTGGGATATGGCACGGGGGTGAATGGTTGAAGAGAGATTTCGCTTAACAATTTTATGGTCAGGTAGAATGTGGTAGTCCCATATTTAGTTGGTTTATTGAATTCATTAATGATAAATTCATGTGTAAATGTACTTATGTATAAATGGATTTCATGGTTGATATGCTTATGATATTTCTGTCCCTATTATGCTAGTTATATGTATGTTTTATGATAATAGCTATGTATGGCTCTTAGCATGTTTTTACTTGTGAATGAATGGATAATGTATCTATGGCCTAATAGATGATAAGGTATCAAATGACATGAGGAAACAATGGTTAATAGAGATTCTCAGATAAGTATGAGATCCCTACACTAAATTCTCCTGTTCACACCTATGGGTTACATGTTAATGATATGTTTGACGAAATGCCTATCATGGATTGTGGGGATCTGGTTGAGGTCGTGTTCAACTTATTTATTTGGCATCATTGCTACCCTATAATTTTATTGATTTTAAGCTATCAATCCATTATGGGCAGTGACTTGGGCTCTACACCTGAAAAGTGGATTAATTCCTGGGTCACTGCCACAAAACTGGAAATTTTAGTCTCAAGTCACTGGCAGGCAAGCCTATGAGAGTGATTTTGGGTTTTTGGATGCTCTCTTTCCCATAGCATGGGAGTGAATAAGACCTAAGATGTCCAGAACATCAATGGGACCCAGGGACAGGTTGTCTGAGTGGCTAACTTGTCCCCTGAGGATTCTAAAGTTGATGTTGGATGACTTTGCGTGATGTTTCCATTGATACCACTTCCTTAAGGTCAAATAGGAGGTCAAATCCAATAATAGTAGCCTCTCCTCTCATGTTTACCCTGGTTGGCTAGTTACTTTGGTAGATGTGAGAGCAGGGTGTTACAAAGTGGTATGAGAGCATGGTTCACCCCTCGGACTGGATGGGCGTTGTGCGTTGGTCATGCACTCATATAAATTATGTGTGTCCCTTACACTTGCATTCCATGTGCTTGTTACATTTGATTGATGGTTGATTATGGTTGTAGTAATGTTGCCAACAAGAATTTGATGTTCATTGTGTGAAATGCATTTGTCATGATTATGTGATTTGTTAAATACTGTTACATGTCGCTTACTAGTTGATGTTATGTCACATACTTACATCCCTTTATGTTAGGTTACATTCTTGAATATTTTGATTACATGTATTAGTCTTGTAGGTTGATTACAAGAATTGATCGTTAATGCTCGAGTACATGCATTTATGTGTATGTGTAGTTAGTTAGGCATTGCTTATACATATTGTTGGTTTCATCTAGCAGTGTCTACAATGAAGTAATGTTTGTTGTCATGCATGAGGTCATAACATGCATTTTTGATATGGCGTTGCATTGATGACCGGACCCTAACTATAGTGATGTTTATGTGTTGATACATTTATTTATGTATGCCTATATGCAATTATGATTATGTTATATGTGTATCACGTTGATTTGGTGATCTTGTAGACAAGGTATACTCCCCGAGCTATACTAAGGTACGTTGATTTATTGTGATTTGGTTTATCTGACATATTATTCATTGCAAGAAAAATATCAAATGGCTACCAACGTGGTAGACTACATAGAATCTCCCTATGCATCATATGAGTAGTGTGGTGTAGGGCACACTTATGATTTGGCAGATACATTAAGGAACTTGAAGTAAGAGATAAGGAGTTGTAAGACAGATAATGATTGGACCATATAGGTACAAGAGTTTGTCATACTTGCAACATCAAGCACCTCTTTGGATTAGCCATGGACAGGAGGAAAAAACTAATGGGGCATATGGTAGTAGGTCTCCTGGTAGACATAGGTCAGATAAATCTGATAAAATGAGAGATGGCAGGTTGTTGGACATTCCAGATAGGAGGGGCGATCAGTACAGGCATTATTCTAGTTCTAGTACTCTTAGACATCAGGATCATCATCGTTATCATCCTTACAGGAGCAGTGATAGGGGATACTTTCCAGATGATTTTAAGAAAGAAAACCACCTACTTTTAATGGAGATGTGAAAAATCTGGAAGATGAAGAAGCTTGGACTTGGGATGAAAACATTCTTTGAGTTGCGTGAGTACACAGATAACATGAAGGCCATAATAACTATATTCAGCTTGAACAGTAAAGTGGATATCTCGTCGGAAGATGTTAAACAAGTAAGAGACATCAGGACAGATGACCTGAGTTGGTGGGAGTTCAAAAGGATTTTTAGGAAGAAGTACTTGTTAGAGAGGTACTATGACAATAAGTCTAAAGGATTCTATGACCTAAATATTGGATCAATGATAGACAAAGAGTACACAACCAATTTTCTGGAGCTATTGAGGTATGTACCGTATCTTACTGATGGGAAGGATAAGGCTCAATGATTTGCCAATGGTTTTCCATTAGCATTTAGAGATCGGATTCAGTATGATGAGTCGCAGTCACTTGAGGAATTTATTGGGAAATTGAATCATTTATAGGAACAATAAAGCGTAAGAATGAATCTCCGCAAGGATGGAAGGGAAATGATGAAGGTAAATGTAAATGGGAACCTAAGAGGAAAAGGCCTCAACATGCAGATGAAAAGAGAATGTGGCACCACAAAATAGGTTTAATGCTGCTAGACAGTGACATGAGTTGGAATAGTAACATAGAAGTCACATAGGAGTTCAAATCCAATCATAGTAGCCTCTCATCTCATGTTGACCCCGGTTAGCTAGTTACATGGGTAGATGTGGGAGGATGGTGCTACATCCATGTATTTAATTATAGGCTTTCCAAGGATATCTAAACGACATGATTCGATCATGTTTGTGGTGGAAAGGTTGACAAAATTAGCACACTTCATTCCAGTGCAATCTACTAATTCGTCTAGTGAGGTAGCACAAGTCTTCATCAGAGATATGGTGAGACTTCATAGTGTTTAAAAGAATATTGTTTTGAAAACAGATTCCAATTTCACTTCCAAGTTCTAGAAAGAGTTATTTTCAGGGTTGGGTATAGATTTGGCCTTCGACACAACTTATCATCTGCATACAGATGGACAAACAAATAGGCTCCACATGATGTTGGAGGATATGTTGACGATGTATGTGATGCATCAGTAGCAGAACTGTTAAGAGTACCTTCTACTGGTTGAGTTTTCTTACAACAATGGGTATCAGGAGTCACTGGGATGAGTCTGTTTGATGCACTTTATGTACAGAGTTTTAATACTCCCATCAACTGGAGTGATATAGTGAATAGGTTATTGATGGGACCAGAAGTGTTGGTAGACTTGGAGCATGAAATTCAAGTTATAAAGAAGAATCTAAAGGTAGAATAGGACATACAAAAGAGTTATGCAGATCAAAACAGGACGTTTAAGGATTTTCAGGTTGGGGAACATGTGTATTTGTGCATCAATCCCAAGAAGATCTCCTTGAGGATTGGGCCATCTGTGAATCGAGCACCTCAATATTGTAGGCCTTTTGAGATCCTTGAGAGGATTGGACTGGTGGCCTATCAACTTGCAATACCTCTAACAATCAAAGTCCGAGATGTTTTCCATATTTCATTGCTTAAAATATATGCAAAGGATGTTGAGCATGTTATTGATTGGCCTATATTGCAGGT
>APFE030473819.1:105796-117558 GCA_000404065.3 Pinus taeda | reverse complement strand
TATAATTGTATTTTAAATTATTATTGATTTTAATTAAGAATATTTGCTACAATAAAAAATTAATAGTGATCATAAGTATAATTAATTACATTAATAAGCATTTCTATTTTGGAATAGAGCTTTCAGAATTTTAATTGAAAATATGTGATCAAATAGATGAACTAATTACACAAATAGGCATGTTTATTTTGGAATAGGGCGTCCACAATTTTAATTAGTAAACTTTTCTATAATTAAAAAATATTAATGATTATAAACAAAATTAATTACATGAAGAATAGGTATGTCTCTTTTGAAATTCCTAATTTTATTTGGAAATATCTCTTATAATTAAAAAGAAAAGTGAATATAAAGGAAATGAATTAATAACATGCATAGACATGTCTATTTTGGAATGAGATTTCAAAATTTTAATTGACAATATTTACTTAAATTAAAAATTATTATTGATTACACAAATAGGCATGCCCATTTTTTAATAAAACTTTCAAAATTTTAATTGAAAATATCTACAATAATTATAAACAAAAATGAATATGAATAATTATAAAAAAAAAAAAGTATATGAAAGAGATACATTAATTCTACAAATAAGTATATCTATTTAAACTTCCAAAATTTTAATCGATAATATTTTATGTAATTATAAATTATTATTGCTTATAAACAAAATTAATTACATAAATAAAAAAGTCTATTTTAGAATACAATTTTCAAATTTTAATTTAGAATATATGTTATAATTTAAAAAAATGATGAATTATGAAAAAATCAAATATTACATTCATATAAAATAAAATAATTTTATAAGAACATTTAAAAAGATAAAATCATTTAAATTACAAATGGATTTTTCTCACTTTTGATGTTAAATTCTTATATTTTTAACTTTTATTATATATTATATATATATATATATATATATAATTTTAATGGTTTATCACAATTAAAAAAATACTTTTTAGTTAAAAAGATGTGTAATTTATATTAAAAATATATTATATTTAAAAATATAATAAAAATATATTATTTTAATGTGATGAAGAAATAAAATCCATCAATTATATATATAACTCATATTTTGATAAGTGAAAATATACTATGTGAAAACCAGTGGGTATACTAAAAGAATTACAATTTTAGTGATACATAAAAGACATAATTTAAACGCATTGTTTTTCTTATCTTCCTTCATTTGATATATAGACCTGAGGTATCTTCATAAAAGACATGCTACTATCATGAAAGCTTATGTGAAATAAAAGCAAGAAACCATATTTTTAAACTTGAAATTGTATAACTATTCCCTCCAAAGCCTAGTTGTCCAATGACTCAATAATTTCCAACCCTCTAAATCAAATTTTGTAAATCTTCCTCAAAAGAGATCTCCCACAATGTTCAAATATGTTTGGTTCCCAACCATTCTAATTTGTATACTTCAGCTCCAATTTCTTGAATGATATGGTAGAGGTGAGGAAGACTATACCTACCTTGTCATGCATCCAATTAACCACAAATTCTGGGTTTCCAAAAATCTGTATTTTTTGTACTTCAAAGTAATTTTGGATGAACTATAATTCCCAAAGGAATGAGAACGGAAATTTGTTGTTCGTCCCCCTCCTTAAAGCACCATCCATGCAAATCAATGGACGTCCCTAACTCCCACTGTCAAAAAAAAATACCCATGGAGTGTCAAAAAAAATACCCATGGAGTATTTTCTTTCAAAGGGTGCATTCTTCCGATATGGAGTATTTTCTTTCAAAGGATGCATTTCAGATTCTTGGCTTCTTACATTTAGCTTCCACCTTGTATGCACTAGTAGTGAAATTGATGGGCAACCATTACTACCGTTGCCAGGATAATATTATCTTGAAATATTGTCGAATTTCTTGCCCACTAGAAGGGGCGACAAAGTTCAATAAGAAGTAACTGACGTAATTTGGCAGAGATACTTTATCACATGAAGAAGATGAACGGGTGAAGTTAAATTTTATAATTATCCAGATATGTGGACTGTATGACTGGGAGATAGAAAGATGAGAGACCGATTCCTTCACGTTTCTGCACAAGGAGCACCAAAAATATATATTTATAATATATATCTATATATTATATAGAGCAAATAAAAAAAATAGTATTGTATTTATATATACATTTTATAGCTAAATATGAAAGAGATTTGTAATTTCTTTCATTTTCAACATGTTCCTTTTCAAATAAAAATCAAATATTTTGTAAATAAATAGATAATGTTGACTATAGTAAAAGAAAATGAATCTCATATTTGGTTAGTTTTAATTAAAAGCATAGAGCATCAATAATCTCACTCTTACTCTATTCTAATAGTTTGTTGTTGATATTACAACCTAGTATGAATGAGATGTACAAATATTTCACTCTCTTTCTCTGCCATAAATAAAATATTTTGATGTCTATATTAAGTAACATAATTTTATATCAACTTTAGATAGAGACTAGTGTAAATCCATCTTAACCATGGCTCTATCAAGGGCCAAGAGGGATCAAATCACTTGAATTGCAAACCTATTTTAGAGTCCAAAACTTTAAAAAAGTTGTGCATCTTAAGAGAATTGATCCCGTAATCACATTTTTGAATAATTAAATAGATAAAAACACCTTTAAAATCGCCCTGGGAACTTGTATTGTGTAGACTACACATAGGTTAAACTTGCAATTCCAAAAAATCTTTGTTGGATTTTAGACAAAATTATCCCAAAAAATACCTAGAAAGATGACCAAAATATAGAATAACACTAACATTTGGGCTTCATGGGTCCATGGATTGCAAGTGATGAAGTCAATTCCCCATTTTGAAAATGGACCAACAATAACTACCAGGTGAAGAGGGCTAGGGGGTGTGCACAGTTTCTTGGTAAAGATTTGGCAAGGATGACACTGCTAGGCTGTAGTAATATTTTCTTTGAAAAGAAATGGCCAACAGTATATAGCACACAAGATTTTTTGGGCAGTACCCATATATGAAAGATGATCGTTGCATGCCCCATCATGGTAGTCATTTATAACATGTTCCACTTCATCATGAGTGAGACATCGCCAAAGAACAGAATCAACACCATGCTGATAAAAAATATTGTTAAGAACCAAGTAATACTTCACATGGTGGCGAATACGATGATGATTTCCTTTTGATATATTATATCATAAACGTTGATTTCGAAGATACACAATGATATCTCCATACCATAGGTCAGAAGAGTCGACCAAATAAACAAATTCATCTGGAATGGGATCATGGTCTATGTCATCTAAATCAAATCGAGGAAGCTCCTATAACAACTCAACAAATAGAAAAGACTTTTTGATTTTGCGGTGGTGAACACTAAATCAAATTCATGGAGTATAACAATCCACTTAGAATACTTTCTTGCAGTGATTTGACAACATAGGATGTGTCTCATAGGGTTCTCTAGAGAAACGGAAGTTATTTTGAGTGGGAGTATGTAGTGGCAGATTCAACTAATAGAAAAGAATACTACCAGTGAAAGCTTCTCCACATGTGAGTATCTAAGCTCAAGCCCAGCAAGCCCTTTGAAAAGGTAATAAATCACATGCTCGCTATGAGTTTTGTTTTCTTGAACAAGCACCATACCCGTAGAGGATGGTGATGCCGCAAGATATAATGAAAAGAAGGTGTGCAATCAGAAGGGCTCAATAATGGTGCATAAGTCAAAGCCCTTTTCAAGGCATCAAATGAGCTTTGATCTTAATTATCCCATGAGAAGGGAACTCCTTTCTTTAATAAGTGCATAAAACCCTTCGCAATTTTTGCATAGTTAACAACAAAATGTCACAGGAGGTTTTCCTTCCCTTGCAAACATTGGAGCTAAAGAATGGATTGTGGAGGGGGGGATTTTAGGATTTCCTTTACCTTAGTGGGATCAACCTAAATCTCATGTTTTGAAATTATGAAACCAAGGAGTTAGCTAAACTCAACGAATAAAACACACTTATGTGGATTTAGGCTGATGTGATAAAATTGACACCTAAGAAAAAATGCTCGAAGGTGAGCTAGGTGATTAGACCAATGCTTTGAATGAGCAAGGAGGTCATCCAAATAGGTACGCACAATGTGATTGATATCAGGGAAGGCATAGTCCATAGCCATCTCAAAAGTTGCTCCCACATTTTTAAGACCAAAGGGAAGCTTGCGATAAGAAAGAATGCCCTAGGGACAGATAAACGTAGTCTTGTATTGATTGGCTGGCTTGATAGTGATGTGGTTGTAGCCCAAGAAACTGTCCATAAAGGAAAAACCATTACAACCAATGCATTCGTCGATAACTTAGTCGATGAAAGGTGTTGGATAGTTATCTTTGGGAGAAGTGATATTCAAATCATGGTAATCAACACATATACATATGGTTCTATGCTTCTTATTTATGGGGACTAAGTTAGATACCCATTCTATCAATTTGACGTGGTAGATGAAACTAGCCTTGAGAAGTTTTTCAATTTCTGCGTTGATAGCAACATATTTCCGAGGGTGGACTAGTCGAAGTCATTGTCAAATGGGTTTGGCTCCAACATAAGTCTTTATCTCATGCTCGAAAATAGAATTTTCTATGTCAGGCATTTCCTCCTATGCCCAAGAAAAAATGTCGTGAAACGCTTTGAAGAGATAGGTGAAGCTAGCAATTTCCTTGGGAGTGTAGTTTTTTCCAATATATATGTTTTCCACGACAACTGACTTGATTGAGATATCGATAAGCATCGCTTTCTCTCAATTTCCTTTTGCGTCGATCTCATGGATGGTTTTAAAATGGGAAGGTACAATCTCAAGGTGATCAATAGAAAGGATTTGTAAAGGACAAGTGCCCAATTCAGTTTGGAGAGACATAAAGGCACAATAGTGAAATTAATCCCAAGGTGGTTCATCTAAAGACATGACTTCCATGATATCCTCGTTAGAAGGCAATACATCATTAAGGAATTCAATAGAGGGAGGCATGATTGGAGAGTTGGTGGTATCATTGGTTTGACACAAGGAATATGGAGGATCAAACGTCATATGGATAACTTGATATGTTAACACGGCAGGTGAGAGGGTCATCTGGTCTCCAAAAGAATTAATGGTAGAAGGGATCAAGAGGATCCAAGGATTGGTGGGCCATAAAAAATAGTCAATACCATTGAAACATTAAGAGGAACCTCACGTAGTAGAAGAGGAAAACACCCTAAAAGTGAGGATGCATTCAGCAGACTAATATTGATGCTAAAAAATGTGTCAGGAGAGCCACCAACTAGAGGAACATTGTTGGATGCTAACGGTTGAAACTTAGGGGTAAAGAGGAACAAATGATCTAAAGTGATAATATTTCCCTAATGAAGGAAGGCGATAACCCTAAATAGCGATGAGACAATGGCTCGCATTTATTAAGTCCAACTATAGTCAAGAAAAATATTATAGTCAAACAAATGATTTACGACCTCAATATCAATGGATACAATTTTTCCTCCAAGAGTGATGGGGAAGCTAGTTAGATATCCTTTAGGAGTGAAGGTGTGGCCATCAAAATATTTCAGGGAATTCAATGATGGGGATAAAATGAGAAAACCCAAGGCGATTCAACAAGAAGTAGCCCTCACACAGGTTGAAGCACCTTTGCTAATGATGGTGCGATGGATGAATTTTCCCTTCTCTTGAACTTACACTTGAAATGAAAGTTCATGGGAAAGGTGAGGTGTAATTTTATCCATCTCAAATACCACTAAACTGGAATCCTGATGGTCAATTCTCCCTATGGTTGTAATCAAATCCTTCGGCTGTATAGGACAATTTTGTAAGACTTTGAGAGCAGAAATGACACAAGGCACTTGTGTGAGGTATTCTATAATATTGTAGTTTTCTACAGCATGAGCAGATGAATTCTCCAAATTACAATGAAGTGTCCCTTTTGGGGGATGAATCAAAGGGTCTACAATGGGCCTCTCGATATGTAGATCGTTAGGTGGAGGTGGGATGGAGCTTGACGAGGGGTCCATAGAGTTAGGGAAAGGAGTCCCAAAGTTCTTGGCTCTGTTTTGTAAGTGAATCACATAAATCATAGATAATCGATGATCATGCTCTAGAAGGAGGGGGATGAGAATCGATGTTCCCACATTCGTGGGTGGGGGTGGGTTTGCAATAAGGTGTTACTATCACTAGGATAGGAAAGGGTTATTAAGGACAACAGGGATCTTGGAATATTTCTGAGCAAGAAGATCTATGGATTCATGTAAATGAGGACAATTGTAAGTTAAATGGTCCTCAGCACGAATTTGGCAAGTACACTTAACCACTTTCTCTTTTCCTTTATCAAATTTGGCAACAGAAGTAACTTTCGAAGTTGGGGTGTTTTAACCAGTTTGCAGCCTCTTAGAAGGAGAATATTTGTTCTTATTTTTCTTTTTCTTATCAGTGGTTGATTGGGTAGATTAGACTGAAATGATCGCAGCAGTAGGAGGGAAAATAGGGTGGGTCATTGTAGTTGAAGTGGGAGCCACAATAATGGATAACTAAGAAAATTTCCACTTAACTACTTGAAAACAGTTGTATTTGTAGCACCAACAAGCCCTTCAGTGTGCGTACTAGGCTACTAAGTAGTAGGAGTATTCAATGTTTAGAAATAATTTAGGATCAAGTCATATATAGTGCCCGATTACAAATAGATAATATCGAGATGTTGGGAACGTCTAATGACCTGGTCTTCAATGACTGCTTCAGACATGGCAACATCCTTCATGATGGTAGGTAAAAGTGACTTGTAGAACTAATCAGAAAGTAGGCAATTTAGAATGGATGCCTTCACTAACCTTCCTCATCTTCTCCATTCATGGATATGATCAGAGATATGGGTGGAAGTATTCTGGCGTAGAGTAGTTAGTAATTCCATTTCAATTTCATAATGGATTGGTAACTGAAAATGTTTAAGAAATTCCATAGCAAGGGAGTTAATGTTGTTAATCGAGGCATGTGGCAAATCAATGTATCTCTTCGTAGAATTACCAATCAAGGTACGATGGAAGAGACTGGGCCAGAAAATGTCATCAATTATGGAATTGGAAACACACCAAAGATGGTATGTAGTGACATTTGTTATTGTGTCATCTCCTTGCTTTCCTTAAAACATCATAAAGTTGGCAGGAGTTTTGTGTGGGGTTGGATGCCACAACAAGTTGTGGTTGATGGGGTTGTTAGTTAACTTGTTCAAATCTGATATTTCAAGAGTATCAAAAAATGTTAATGGAGTAGACACCAAAAAATATGACTACAGTAAAGTAGGGTGGCTTGAAGGACTAAAGGGTCCATCCATCAATTGGTTTCTAGAAGGGTACATGGGTGTGGTCGGATAGTAATTCCCTTGTGGTGGAGGTGGAGTCATATAAAGTGCTAGGACATATGGCATGCCCCTAGCCCAAAGGATGTTACTAGTAAATTGGTTACCCTTTGAATAGAGGTTTCCTCCAATAGGTATTAACGATTGAGTTGGAAGGCCAAGGAGATGTAGCATGCCCAGGCTACAGGACACCATTGGCCACATAAGGTGGGTTAGGCATATGAATACCATGTTTTATGATAATTACAATAACATTTATAGGATAACCACCAACGGGAATATAATTTATCAAAGAAATAACTTATTGTACCATGGGTTGTATGGGTGCAGGAATGCCCTAAACTGTCATATAAGTACCACAAACATGACCCCCACCTAGCGGTGGAGGTGGGGTTGAGTCGAAGGTCTAAGAACTGACACAAAGGGAGAAGGGTTGGTAAGAGGAAAATTCCAACCTGCTACCCATAGTTGGCATAGCTAAGGCTCCAGGATTATACATGGTTTGGATAGTGGGATAACCATAAAATGGTATATAAACTAAAACATGTGGTACATATGGAAATGGACCAAAAGTGTCCACAAAATACCATGACTCACTATTAGTCATTGGGATGTTTGGAGTTAAAACAGGAAAAGGAATTGTAGGAATAAGTGTTACCGATATCAAAACAGGCCCAAGATCTGTTAGTGGAGGATTATATAGGGGTAAAAAACCTTCAGTGAAAGGGTCCTCCAGCAGAGTAAAATCTAGGTCAATATGTAATGATTCAAAACTAGAAACTAGAGATAAAATCCCCTGTATAAAAGGAGAATCTGATTCACTTGAAAATTCCTCCACAAAAGGTGGAGGAAGACCCTATAGTTGGCAAGACTGATGACGGGGCCTAGTGGAAGCCATGGTGAATGATATAGATTTTACAAAAAAATTATTAATTGATGTTCTTATATCATCTCAGTAACCAAAACAATGCACTCCTAAAAAATAAAAACTCTACGATATCAGCAAGCAATCAGACTTTCTCTGATATTCACAACTTGCTAGAGATGAAACTCAGTATCAAAGAACTATAAGAGAAAGTTGGCCAAAATTAGAAAGTTTAGAGTACCCCTGAGTTGTGCCCAAACTACGATAATAAGGGGCCAATTACTCTCGTGAAGATAAGCACCCTCCCAAAAAACCAAAGATGAAGTAGGTTCTTCTGTCTAGGTACCAGGGAAGCCCACCCTAGTCGCCTTCTATAATTCCCCAGGAATATGACCACTAAGTTCACCTCAAATCACAGACACCACTGGGGGGGCATGGGAATAGACAACATGTTGTGTGGGTAGGATAACTCAGTCCCCAACTTGGCTCCAATATCCTTGAAGGGATCCCCAATACACAAAATACCCACTGAAATGTAATCAAAGGTGGGATACCTTCTTTCACACTATGATGTTTTCTTGCATTTAGCTCATGTCTTAAAGGAGAATTCCAAAATGTTGTGAGTATTTTAGTCTTACAGCCTTAGGGAGTTGACTTTCACAGCCTAACCCAAGACCCTAACCTAAGCTAATGTGTGTTCTTCTGAAATAAAGAGTTATAGATTACTTTTATTTTGTTTATTTTAAAGGAAATTTATTAGTGTCTTTTGAGGGGTGTTGGCATACGATGTTCATGAGACCTGACTCAAACCATGCAGTAAAAAATGCTTTTTAATTGAATTCAATGAAAAAGTTTTTACAAAGAGAGAGTAATAATGTCTTTTCTAAAGAAAACGATCATAGTCTAGATTCTAATATATTTCATCACATGGAGATATTTAGAACTCAAAATAAACAACTCATCATCAAACTAATCAAAATAAGCCAAAATGACATTAAATGTATATATATATATATATATTATTCTTTTTCAATAATATAATTTAAGCTACTCTTTTGAAAGAAAAATATATATAAGTGGCTAAAAAGATGAAAGTTGAAACAGAAAGGACCCCAAGACTAGAAAATAGGAAAAAGCCAATGAAATTCACATGCATGGTGGAAAACAACCTTTTTAGGGCACTAACAACGGTTTCTATCTTTTATAGTGCGTTAACAGCTAGGCTAATGGACTATGTAAGAAGGAAGCTTGTGTTAACACACACAGGAAGGCACTAGTAGGGTTTGTTCTATGGTTTTTCTCATAGAAAGAAAAATCAAGGATATAGTAGAGACTCATACTAGAAGTTATAGCATATAGATACACAAATGATAGGAATTCAAAAGTGACAAGACCAAATGGAGGCATAGGTTCAGGTTCTAAGAGATAGAATCAAAACTGAGAATCAAAACGATCCCCACTGGAGTCACCAATTATGATATAGGGGTTTCTTCTTGGTTAGACAAATTAGAAAACCCTCAGATATTTCCCAGAACCTAAGGCAAACAGATCAAGGGATCTACTACAAGAGAAGTATATGCATTCAATTAAACTATCGTTAGACTAAAATTGACAATGGAAGGGTGAATAACAACTTGCCTGTCCTTACACACAACTTAGCTGGAATAGTCAATGTGGTTGAGAAAGGTTCCTCAGCCAATTCCAAGGGAAAAAAGCTGCACAAGACTGAAAAACATGATATTCAAACATATATACTTCACCAATATAAATCATTAGCAAGTAAACAACATATTACCATTAAATGCATAAAAAACAATCATAATCCAAATCAGTAGAGCATAAACATAAGGAACATAAGCTTGAGACAATGATATGGATGAAACATCAGTGAATCTATGTATTTAGTGATGAAATAATACAACCATAGATGGTTGCAACATAACTTCCTCCAAATGCTAACTCTTCAACCTCTCTCTCAATCAATATGTTTGAAGCATAACAACGCATGAATTTCGATATTGATTTCAATAGCCTAGCCTCCAATATATAGGAAATGGGAGGCTCTTATTTTACCAATTTCTTCACTAGTTCACTTTGGGAAACCCCAAGAGGATGGAATATGTTTCCTCTGCTTTATTTCTTTCTCCCAGCTTAACAGTCTCCGTTAGGATAGACAACATCCATAGATGGGATTGAGGTGATATTTTCTAGCTTTTTAGAGTCAACTTTGATTAAGCAATGAAGATTATGTGAGTTAACTCATGATTTTTTCTTGTGGGCTCATAAAATTCAAGTAGCACGGCCTTAATGAAGATTTAGAGCATCAATTGCTAGGGTAACACAGGTTACCAAACTCTGGCTCGCGTTACCATGATTTATGTAGATCTTTCAGGGTGGTGAATTGTGGAAAATAGGCTTGTAATCAAGGTTTATTCTAGTTAAAACATGTTCTTATACTTTGATTTTATGGGGAGTTTTTTTCATGTATAACATCCATAAATCCCAATAACCCTATAGGCCCATAACCCCCAAAGGTAAGGTGCACTCCATATGACCCTAATGATCTAAGCAAGCTCTCAATAGATTGTGAGAACACAATTGCTTGTGACAACAAAGATGGATTAGATGATGATGCCAAAGAAAGATTAACAAACATAGAAAGTGAGTGATTCAACCTGGGAAGGTTTCCAAAATGACTAGCTCAAATACCATTAAATGCCTTGATATTTTAAGCAAGGAGAATCATGTGAGTTTACCAAATCCACTTTGATTTTAGAGTTATAGGAGGGAGAATTACTGTATCATATGCAATATGTTTTTATAAAATACCATCATTAGATGTGAAGAGAACATATTTTAGAGCGATGAAAAAACTGATGGGCAGAAGGATAGTCAAGATTAGGAGTTACACTGAGTGATAATGACTAAACTTAGCACATATGCCATGTTAGGCTGGGAAAAGCAAGTCCCAAACTTGGATGTGATTGCATTAATAAGAATAGAATTATATAATATAAATGAGTGACCTTTGGCATTCATCTTACATGGTTGGTTCTTTTTTTATTTTGTAATTTGCAATTCTATTAATTCCATAAAAACCATAATACATAATTAAATCAGATACTTCAAAAAACCGTCTACTACAACCCTAGTTTTAAAAACTAGGGTGATCCATGGGTTTTTACTTCTTACCATTTCTCCTACAAAATTCAATCCATCCTATCGAGTCATCCTTCACAACACAGGATAATGCTACTTCTTCATTTTTTTGAGAAAGTTCCATAGCATCTAGATTGACTTAATTAGATAGATATTTCTCGCTAATGATAAAACAAATGCTTCCACTTCCACCCACAAAATTACAGGCACAATTATCACTAAAAATATCTCATTGGACTATGCCAAAAGAGTTACCTCGGTTGAGGGTTGTGTCAATGCAACTAAAGGCTACTCGGTATCCTAAGAGGTTGAATTGTTGGGAGATGTCTTCTCATTCTGGGGATTTTTCTTCTATTGAGTTGCTGGAATATTTAACTCT
>APFE030473819.1:53813-74821 GCA_000404065.3 Pinus taeda | reverse complement strand
ACTTGAGATCTAGAGGAAGCAAATTGGGGTTGTTCTACCATTTGGGTTTGTTGAGATGGTAACAAATATTTGAGGAAAGTGGGGGTCCCTTTGAGCAAGCGACTAACTTCAGATCATCAGGGGAAATCCTTAGTGTAGTGTTATTCCTTGCAAATGAGGTAGGGATACTTAGGTTTCCGTTGCGAAGATTCTTCAGCAGACAGTTTGGGAGGACCCTGTTTCGGGGCATTAGCTTTACCCTTGCCTTTGCCTTTCTTCTTTCCTTTCAAGGATTTGTCTGTTGTGGTAGACTGGATAGTGTGGACCTCTAAGGTTTTACCTGGGCTAGGTGGATTATGGGATGAGCTACTA
This sequence comes from Pinus taeda, assembly GCA_000404065.3. Taxonomy (NCBI): domain Eukaryota; kingdom Viridiplantae; phylum Streptophyta; class Pinopsida; order Pinales; family Pinaceae; genus Pinus; species Pinus taeda. Next base: position 74,470 of record APFE030473819.1, on the reverse strand, counting down.
GGAACAACATTTGAGACCGAGTTCTATTTGGAAGAAGATTTAGTAAGGGTCTGGGATACTGAACCAATAGCTCCATCAACGAGAGGTACAACTTGTGACTTTGATGTTGTGGGATTAGATGATGGCCATGGAGCATCGGGTAACAACTCATACAAAGTGCTAGAATGAGAGTAAACTAGATCCAATTACTGGACACAAGTGATGGCTTGCTCTTCAGTGACACATCCACCCATAGCTATATCGTGAGAAATTAGAGCCATGAATGATTTGGTGAAACATTTAGTGAGCAATTGATCAGCAATCTCAAATTTTATTAGACAACGTCTACGTCTCCATTCATGGATGTGATCAGATATGTGTGTCACAATATCTTGCTTAATTAATGTAAGCAAATAGGTGCCAGTTTCATAGAGAATCGACAATTGAACATTCATGAGGAAAGCCATGGCTAAAGAGTTAAAGTCATGGTAAGTACTTCGAGGTAGCTATATGTACCACTTAGCTGCAACACCTGTAAGGGTCCGTTGGAAAAGACGGAGACGAATGGAATTGTCAACGTATGAGTTCGATGAGCACCAAAGGTGATATGTCATCACATGGGCCTGAGGATCTTCTTTAGCTTTCCAATCAAAATTTGGAAAATCACTTGGTATCATGGATGGCACCAGAAGCAGGTATGGTGAATGAAGGATTGGATCATTCGTGAGGCGAGATACGTATGGCAACTCGAGTGTAGCCAAGAATGGAAACTGAGTGTTAAAAGGTATGGGAGGTTGATAAGTGGGTCTATACAGAGGAGCTCATCCCTGCTGGTAAGGATTTTGGCCCCATAGTGGGGGATTTTGGCCATATGGCATCTGAGGTTGCCCCCATTGCAGATTACCTTGACCATAGGGAGGATTTTGAACTTGAATACCTTGGAATTGTCTGGCCATAGGTTGTTGATAAGGAATGTATGGGTTAAAAGGTTGTTGAGCCTGTTAACATTATACATATGGATATTGGACTTGTTGTCCTTGAACATACTGGTGATGAACTTGTTTTCCTTGAACAAGAGGGTTTTGGACCTGCTGTCCTTGGGCATAAGGTTGATACACTTGTTTCCCTTGGACATAGGGATTATGTACCTGATGCCCTTGGCTAGCAGGATTCTGAACCTGTTGACCTAGGACATTAGGATTTTGAGCCTGCTACTGTAAGACTTGACCTTGACCCTGCCCTTGCAAGGGTTGACCCTACTGATATGTATACAAGGGTTGTTGCTGCCCTAGTTGGTCTTGTTGTTGTAAGGGTTGACCTTGTGGTTGTAAAATTTGCCCCTGGGGCTGCAGAGGTTGGCCCTGCAAGGACATGGGTTGAGATGTGTGAGAAGAATATTACATATGTTGCTACGTGGTTTGTTGTAACTGTTGCAAGGGTTGACCTTGCAGTTGTTGCATTTGACCTTGCTATGGGATCATTTTCCCTTACGGTCACGCAGAGAGCCCTTGCTACAACAGAGGTTGCCCTTGCAGTAACAAAGGTTGTCCTTGTTGTTGTAGAGGTTGTCCTTATTGTTGCAAGGGTACTTGAGCAGTGCCTAGGAAATTTCGAGATGAATCTGGCCATAGCCAGGCTGAATGTACTACCCAAATTGGAGGGTGTAAGGTTGATTAACCATTCCTTGAGAACCATATGGAATGTAAGGATTTTGGTATTGGACCTGAGCCCCATAGGGCTGCTGATACTAAACATTGCTTGATCCAAATGGACCAATGAGATTCTGAACCTGTTGGTACTGGACATTATTTGATCCAGTAGGATCAACAGGGTTATGAATAATACCAGAGGAAGGTTGGTTCATACCAATCATGTGAGCTTGTGAGCCGCTCACATTGATGGCGCCTAACACCACAGAAACATTTATATTTTACCCCCTAAAGGGTGGCACAGCCTGGCCACTGACTAGAGGGATGTAGGGACTAATAGAGACATGCTTCGAAACTACTGGTTGTTCCTGACGGGTAACTAGAATTGACGATACAAGGGTATTCAGAATAGTGGATTGCAACGGGACTGAAGTAACAACCTGTTGGGAAGTCGTGTTCATAACAAACTGACCTAAATTAGGCATGGTTCCTAACACCCAAATAGGGTTATGGTAAAGTGAAGAGGCACTAGGTGTACCTAAAACCAACTGTGCCAAAGACACATAGTTGGGTGGAAAACTGGCGGAAATACCCCGTGAATAGGGGAAACCCTTAGGAGGAAAAGGCAGCTCTCCCCCATCAATAGTGTGTGGAATAGAAACTTCGGACTCATCCGGAGAGGTGACTGGAGCATCGCCTTTGGGTTCCATATCTGGAACAAATGACAATGAATGGATGAAGAAGTACGAGGGGATAGTTCTAAAGGAACACCTGGCTAGTCCTACGGATTATAAGGACGCTGTGGTGATATCACAATAGGGTCAAACAGAGGATTCGGACGGTAGATAACCAGTCCAAGTTGATCATTAGTGATCAGCAAGTCCTCAGGAGTTTGAACGAGGTTGTCTGGAGATTTCAGGCCATGCTCAGCAGATGACCCAGTAGGCGGAGGATGAGATGACAAAGGTTGAATGCTTAGAACAATTCTGAGTTCAACACCTTGGTCCTCGAGTGATTCTGGTAACTTAAGAAATGGTTCCTCAAACAATCTTTCAGACAGAGGAGAGGAAGAGAAACTGGGTGAACCAAATGGTTCAGCCACAATGACCTTGTCTAAGTCGACAGAAAAAATTAACTTCAAGGCTTTAAAATTTTCTTTAAGGGAAACTCACGATTTTGTCTCAGTAAAGACTAACAGGGTGTTTTTGGATTGTGGGAAATCAATTATTAAGATGTATAAAAGATTGGTGCTCTTTCATTTTTTAATAGTCAAGAAAGAAACAAAGATGACTCTATCACTTTCGATTAGAAACAAGCTCGAAAGGACAAGTGCTTGAATGATCTTTTAAGTTTAATGAGTCAAAAATATCAAATGACTGCTCTAGATGATCTAGGTAAACAGGATTACCAAGCAACCATGAACTGCAGAATACCTATCAGAAAACCAAGAAGTACAGGCAGGCAATCTCCCCAAATGTTGTGTTCAGTGTATCACATTCGCAAGGTGGCTGACTCAGCTTCCTAAGGATAAAGGATTGCAGCCAATAGGGGTCTCCTATTATATACTCAATGGTATAGGGAGCACAAATCCGTACTAGCGTTGTCTAATTCCGAAGCTAACGACAACTGCTAGGTTTAAAGATGCTGGAACACATCTCTAACCTAGACCTTCTAGATATGATCATTAATATCAAATGCACCATAGGTTAATTGATTTCATTTTAAAGTTTACTTTGAGTTAAATTTCAGTTTTCAGGTCTTAGCAATGCGACTCGAAAAACCTCAAATGCAACGAAATGGGACAAAACCCTTTCAATTCGATTAAATGCCTACACTAGAGAGTGTAGAAACTACTCAATCAAATGCAAACAATCAAGCAACTGAAAATGAAATTATCTTTCACTACCTTACTTTTCAAATAAATAAACTAATGAAAAAATGCATTCCAATTCCTAATTTCTTGACAAACACTTATCTATTATTCCTTTCAAAATCAAAAGAGTTCTTTTCCTTTTCCAAATTCCAATTCCATTCTATTCTTTTAATGATGCAAGCTATCGTACCACAATGATGCAACAAACTAGAATTTCATACTCTTTCATGAAACAACGAAATAAACTTTTTGCATACAATTATTCAACGAAAAAGTTTTCGAGACAATAATCTCTTCAAGTAGATGAAAACATGAAAAGAGAAACTCATTCAAACTAACGAAACACTGACTTTACCAATCCCAAGACAAGCAACGTAATCCATGTTGGAGAAGAAACGTTTAGACAAGAAAACAAAAACTTTCCAAACTTGTGTAATAGAGGTCAAAGTCATAAAAGGACCAAAAATGAAATGCAAGGAGTAAGTACACCTACAACCTGACTTACTGAGTTCACAAATAGTTGAATGGATGACAAACAAGATGCCCTAGTGTAGCTGACCACCCAATGACCCAAGAAATCAAGCAAAAAGATGATAAGCCAAAAAGCAAACAAAACCAAATGAAAAGCATCATTGTAGTCCGGGAGAAAATGGTCCAAAAGGCTTACAGGGTCAAAATCACAAGAGCAGAACACAATGGCTAAGATTGGGGTCAAGCCCTAATCTTCAATTACAGGCATTCGTGTGACTACCTAACTGAAAACAAGTGCCAGAGGCTGGTCGATGCGACTGTTTCTCAGCAACTGGCACTCATCGGCATGACTATCAGTGGATTAAGCGTGCTGATCGAGGGAGCCAAGGAAAAAATAAAATATTTTTGAAATAGGGACCATATCTACTACTATGAATTTTAGACTCAGGCCATAAGCAGGAGAAAATAAATAGAACCAAAGGGAAAAAGTGGGACTAGAAAAGTTCTCACGAAATTATGAAATCCAAGACAAACAAAAGGATTGGTTCCCCAGTATGGTCACCAATTTGTGGTGAAGTAAAATTATAAGTGCGGACACAAACAAATTCATCTAGCCCAATAATGGGTCTAGCCACAATAAGTACATTATATGGAATATTTCCTTAGGTTAGAACCAATTAAGAGGTCCTACCTCTTAGTAAGCTTATCCCATTTGATGATGTCCTTGCTCGCTTGCTCCAACTATCTCTCGCTTCCTTCTCAAGCACCTGAAACAAGTAAACAACAACAAACAACAATCATGATAATAGAAAAATTGTATTTCAACCTACTTAACAAGTAAAGAAACATTAAGCCATGAATCTGTAAGATGAAAATTCATGTAGGAAATCAATCAATAGTTGCATATATTAATATCAAAGAGAAATTACAACAATTGTCTTGATGTTGCAATCCTCCTCTGACAAGACCAGGTTCCCACACACTTTTTCTAGCATTCCATGATGGCCTCAATCCATAGTAGTTTTAAGGCTCCTCCCTTTAGGCTTCACTCCAAACCAAATCACACTTCTCCCTCACACAACTAGATAGCTACAACTAGGAATAGCTTGTTGTTTACTCCAAACCAGAATAGCACTAGCACACCAACATTAACACTAGCTTGTGCTTGGGAAGAAGGGAGGCTTATATAGGATGAATGGATGGGAGATGGATCCTCTTCTCATCGGAGAAGGTCTTATCCCTTGAGGTAGTTCCATCATTATAGGGGAAAGGAGCCCAAACTGACATCCTCGACCCCTTCCAGCCAAACCATTTACCAGACTTCCATTACGAAGCTTCTAGAGCTAGAAGCTTCACCTCCTAATTTAAAAAGCTTTCCATAACATGACTGACACAACTAGAACATAGCTCAGTCACTTCGGTCGGTGCTATGGATAGTACTAATCTCTGTACATAGGCACAGGGGAGACAAAGGTCATTAATGCCGGTCTTGTAAACTGGGAAAAACAGAAGTTTTAGGGGAAATAGTACAAGAGAGAATTGATCTACTCATGAAGAGGGACACAATGGGAGTTTCTTCATGAAGGGAAAGCATGTGGGGTTCACTGTAGAGGTCCTCCAAAATCAAGGAACGGGGAGTACAAGGACAGTGACAAAATGTTGTGTAGCAGGACATATAGCATGCCCCTAGCCCAAGCGATGTTACTAGTAAACTAGTTACCCTTTGAATAGAGGTTGCCTCCAACAGGTATTGATGGTTGAGTTGCAAGGCCCCAAGGAGATGTAGCATGCCCAGGATATGGGACACCACTAGCCACATAAGGCAGGTTAGGCATAGGACTACCATGTTTTATGATAATTTGAATAACAATTACAAGATAACGACCAATAATAATATAATTTATCAAAGAAATACCTTATTGTACCATGGGTTGTATGGGTGCAGGAATGCCCTGAACTATCAGATAAGTACCACAAACATTATCCCCACCCTACAGTGGAGGTGGGGTTGAACTTAGAAGTGCATTCCAACTGAAAGGATTATTGAAAGTTAGCAAACTTTCCACACCGAGTGGGTTATGAGTCAAAGGTATGAGAGCTGACAGAAGAGGACAAGGTTTGGTAAGAGGAAAATTCGAACCCGCTACCCATAGTTGGCATATCTAAGGCTCTAGGATTAGATATGGTTTGGATAGTGGGATAACCAACAAATGGTATGTAAACTAAAAGATGTGGGACATATGGCAATGGACCAAAAGTGTCCACAAAATACCATACTCACTATTAGTCATTGGGATGTTTGGAGTGGAAACAGGAAAAGGAATTGTAGGAATAAGTGCTACCTAGATCAAAATAGGCCCAATAGGTTATGTTAGTGGAGGATTATATAGGGGTACAAAACCTTTAGTGAAAGGGTCCTCCAGCAGTGTAAAATCTAGGTCAGTCTGTAATGATTCAAAACTAGTAACTAGAGATCGAATCCCCTCTGTAAATGGAGAATCTGATTCACTTGGAAATTCCTACACAAAAAGTGGAAGAAGACCTTGCAGTCGGCAAGACTGATGATGGGGCCTAGTGGAAGCCACGGTGAATGATATAGATTTTACAAAAAAAAATAATGTTCTTATATCATCTCAGTAACCAAAACAACGCACTCCTAAAAAATGAAAAGTCTACGAAATCAACAAGCAATCAGAATTTGTTTGATAGTCACAACTTGCTGGACATGAAACCCAATATAGAAGAAATATAAGGGAAAGTTGTCCAAAATTAGAAAGTTTAGAGTACTCTTGAGTTGCGCCCAAAGCACGGTAAGAAGGGGCCAAGTACTCTCGTGAAGATGAGCACCGTCCCAAAAAACCAAAGACGAAGTAGGTTCATCTGTCTAGGTACCAGGGAAGCCCACAGTAGTCACCTTCTGTAATTCCCTAGGAATATGGCCACAAAGTTCACCTCAAATCATAGACACCACCGAGGGGGCATGGGAATAAACAACATGTTGTGTGGGCAGGGTAACTCAGTCTCCAACTTGGCTTCAATATCCCCGAATGGATCCCCAGTACACAAAATACCCACTAAAATGTAATCAAAGGTGGAATACCTTCTTTCACACTATGATGTTGTCTTGTGTTTAATTCCTGTCTTAGAGGAGCAGTCCTAGATGATGTGAGTGCAAAATGGTTTTCTCTCTATAATAACACCAGTTTAGTCTTACAGCCTTGGGGAGTTGACTTTCACAGCCTAACCCAAGACCCTAACCTAACCTAATGTGTGTTCTTCTGAAACAAAGAGTTACATATTACTTTTATTAAGTTTATTTTAAAGGAAATTTATTAGTGTCTTCGGAGGGGTGTTGACATACGATGTTCATGAGACCTAACTCAAACCATTCATCAAAAATGATTTTCAATTGAATTCGATGAAAAAGTTTTTACAAAGAGAGAGTAATAACGTCTTTTCCAAAGAAAAAAATGCTAATCTATATTCTAATATATTTCATCACATGGAGACATTTAGAACTCAAAATAAACAGCTCATCATCAAACTAATCAAAATAAACCAAAATGACATTAAAAAAAAAAAAAACAAAAACTTTTCTTTTTCAAATAATGCAATTAAGCTACTCTTTTGAAACAAAATTATATGTAAGTGGCTAAAATGATCAGAGTTGATACAAAAAGGACCTCAAGACTAGCAAACAAGAAAAAGACAAAACAATAAAATCCACATGCATGGTGGAAAACAACGCTTTTAGGGCACTAACAAGGGTCTCTATCTTTTATAGTGCATTAACAGCTAGGGTAATGCACTATGTAAGAAGGAAACATGTGTTAACACGCACAGGAAGGCACTAGTAGGGTTTGTTACTCTGGTTTTTCTCATAGAAAGAAAAATCAAGGCTATAGTAGAGACTCATACTAGAAATTCCAGGAATCAGAGTGATCCCCAGTGGAATCACGAATTATGCTATAGGGGTTTCTTCTTGGTTAGACAAATTAGAAAACCCTCTCATGTTTCCCAGAACCTAAGGCAAATAGATTGAGGGATCTACTGCAAGAGAAGTAGATTCATTCAATTAAACCAGCGTTAGACTATAATTGACAGTGGAAGGGTGAATAACAACTTGCTTGTCCTTACGCACAACTTAGCTAGAATAGTCAGTGTGGTTGAGAAAGGTTCCTCAGCCAATTCCAAGGGATAAATCTACACACAAGACTGAAAAATGTGATATTCACAACATATATACTTCACCAATATAAATCATTAGCAAGTAAACAACATATTACCATTAAATGCATAAACAACAATCATAATCCAAATCAGTACAACATAAACATAAGGAACATAAGCTTGAGACAATGTTATGGATGAAACATTAGTGAATCTATGTATTCAGTGATGAAAGAATACAACCATAGATGGTTGCAACATAACTTCCTCCAAATCCTAGCTCTTAAACCTCTCTCTCAATCAATATGTTGGCAGCATAACAATGCATGAATTTCAATCTTGATCTCAATAGCCTAGCCTCCAATATATAGGCAATGGGAGGTTCTTATTTTACCAATTGCTTCACCAGTTCACTTTGGGAAAAGGAATGAGGATGGAAGATGTTTCTTCTACTTTATTGCTTTATCCTAGCTTAATAGTCTATGTTATGATAGACAACATCCATAGATGGGATTGAGGTGATATTTTCTAGCTTTTCAGAGTTAACTTTAAGTAAAAAATGAAGATTATGTGAGTTAACTCATGATTTTTTCTTGTGGGCTTGTGAAAGTCAAGTAACATGACCATAATGAATATTTAGAGCATCAGTTGCTAGGGTAACGTAGGTTACCAAACTCTGGCTTGCGTTACCATGATTTGTCCAAATCTTTCAGGGTGGTGAATTGTGGCAAATAGGCTTGTAATCAGGGTTTATTCTAGTTAAAACATGTTCTTATACTTTGAATTTATGAGGAGGTTTTTTCAAGTATAACATATGTCAATCTCAATAAAACTATAGACCCATAACCCCCAAAGGTAAGGTGCACTCAATATGACCCCAATGATCCAAGCAAGCTCTAAATAGATGGTGAGAACACAACTTCTTGGGAAAAAAAATGGATTAGATGATGATGCCAAAGCAATATTAACAAACAAAGCGAGTGATTAAACCTGGGAAGGTTTCCATTCTAACTAACCCAAATACCATTAAATGCATTCATATTCTAAGCAAGGAGAATCATGTGAGTTTACCAAATCCACTTCGATTTAAGAGTTATAGGAGGGAGCGTTACTGTATCCTATGCCATATGTGTTTATAAAATACCATTGTTAGATGTGAAGGGAACTTTTTTTAGAGTGATGGAAAAACTGATGGGCAAAAGGATAGTCAAGCTTAGGAGTTACACTGAGTGACAATGCCTAAACTTAGCACAGATACCATGTTAGGCTAGGAAAATTAAGTTCCAAACTTGGATGTGATTTCATTAATGAGAATATAATTATATAATATAAATGAGTGACCTTTGGTATTCATATTACATGGTTGGTTATTTTTTTATTTTGTAAATTGCAATTCTATCAATTCCAGAAAAACATAGTACATAATTAAATCAGATACTTCAAGAACCGTCTACTACATTCCTAGTTTTAAAAACTAGGGTGATCCATGGGTTTTTATTCTTTACCCTTTCTCCTATGAAATTCAATCCATCCTATCGATTCATCCTTCACAACATAGAATAATTCTACTTCTTCATTTATTTGAGAAAGGTCCTTAGCATCCAGATTGACCGAATTAGATAGATATTTCTTGCTATCAGAATGATCAAACTCATGCTTCCACTTACGCCCACAAATTATAGGCACAATTACAAATAAATATATCATTGGACTTCGCCAAAAGAGTTACCTCGCTTCAGGGTTGTGTCAATGCCACTAAGGGCTACCTGGTATCGTAAGAGGTTGAATTGTTGGGAGATGTCTTTTGATTCTAGGGATTTTTCTTCTGTTGAGTTACTAAAATCTTTGACACTGGTGCAACCTTTGGATCTCTCCAGCCACAATGGTGTCTTTTCGGCTCTTGGCTGTAAAAATCCCCTTTGGAAGAGTGTTTTGGGTGAAACCACCCTACAGCTTTGGGTTGAGAACCCCAATAAAGTAGAGGGCAAACTACAACAAGAATTGCTCAGGAAATCAACAAAAATGCTTATTCTACTAAATCGTGTAGGAGTGTCCTTACCTGGATGTCCTTCATTTGGGTAGATCCCACAAGGTGCAAACCCTTAGCTTCTCCCGATGTTCTTGAAACCTGAAAATTATTCAAATGGAACATACAAGATAGTAGAAACATAAAGCTTGTTCATGATATTAACTTTATATCATATAAATGAATGACTAATTATACATCAATATAATATTCATAAATGAAAATAGAATAAAATTCCTTTTTATTGAAGTAAGTTACAAGTAAATTGGAAAAATACAACCTGAGTTCTTCTCCGGTTCCAAGTGGAACCATCCTTCGGGTCTATCCTTTCCCGACCTTCAGCAATCTTCCTAAATCACCAATACAAGGATATCTCAAGCAAGATGGGGGATATCTATAATAAAGTAAGCAGGGGTTTCCTGAAGCTTTGGGGAGTGCAGGAGGCACAGGGATTCTTCAGAATTGATCAGGGATAATCTCACTATAGTAACAATATCTCATCTCTTCTCCCTTAAGGCCTTCCCATGGAGGTTTATTTTTACTTTTCCAAATTATTTTTTTTCAGTTCGGAAATAGTTGGGCCATGGGCAATAGGAGGTGAGTAATAGGTAAAACCTGTGAACTCCACCCGAAATTAAGGAAATTTAATTTTTTTAAGGGTTTAACATATGTACACGGGTTTGGATGTATGTTGACCCATGTGTACACACTTTTATCATAGGGAAAAGTAGCGTATAGGGAATAAAACATTTTTTTTATATTTTGGACCAAGTCTAGAAGGAAGGGTTTCCCTAGACCATAATCAGAATATCAGATCTACCAAGAGTGGTAAATGGTGCTATAACAGATTCCCCCTAATATATGAGGTGAGAAGGGGTACATGATGGCCGAAATGTATTAAGTGTATGGAAGGAATCATGCTGAGACTAAGGAGGAGTTCACCAGAATTCAACCTGCCAAGCCATCGAAAGAGATCAGAAAGAAATTGTTGTGTGAGGCAGGCATACCCATGCTCAGAAATACTAAAGCATGTCCACATGTCAAGTACAAAAGTGGATCCAATATGCATACAAGTATAAAGGAACTAAAAATACATAATGGATCATCTGATCATAATCAATAAAGTACATGTTTGAATATCACATATAAAGAGTTGATCAATGATGCTGAAGTATGAAGTTGATCACTGAAGTCAAGAATCTGATCCAAATAGTACCAAGTGAACATGATGGAATAAATGGTACTACACTACAACTCGAGTGCCAACATATAAGATGTTGTTGTAAGGAACTGCAACATATAATGTGGATGGTGTCAACTAGCAGAAATAGGAGCAACTGACAAGTGAACTAAGACATCCTAATGCAAACTTGAGGTCTTCATCGACCGTCGTGGTACATTTCTACACAATTGGAATGAATGATCTAAAGTCGAACATGTGAGAAATCATTTGATTACTGGCCATTGATGTAGACCGTTAACAAACGCGAGACTACCACCGATAATAATGATGAGAGTCAAGGTACCCAGTACAATCTAACAAGTGTGAATAAATGAGTTGTAGTCGAACACCTAAAAGAATTATCAATAAAGAGACAATGATGTTTTCCCACTTTCGATAGTGAAGGAATTTGCCACTAATGACTGCAAACCCTAAGGTACTGCCAAATGGACTCTAGATCCCTTTCCCAAAGAAATGAGTTAAATTCGATGGGAAAAGATCCACTAGAAGGAAGGCATTAAAGCATCCTTCATCAATCTAGTGTGAGTGTAACCTATAGGCCAATAATGTGGAAGGAATCAGACGATCAAAGATGTAGTAACTCAACCAAAGCACGTTTCCAGCGTACACAAGATGTGGCTAGTGCACGATAGAAACCCTCTGAACCAACCAATAATGAAAGTTGACACAGAGGTGAGGAATCCACCAATAGGGTCAAATGGAAACCAAGGCATCACACGAATCCAAATATGTGATAATAAAAGTTGATGTTGAACACAAGAGAAACCACCCAGTTAAAGACCCATGATACTGATCGATGATAAGCACAAGGTGACCTATTAATAATGAAAATAGGGCTATGGTACAACTCTAGATTTGCCCTCAGAGCAATTTGTCGTAGTCAATAAGGATAACACCCGTTGGCAAGAAGTCAATGGAGAGCTTCTCAAACCAGCACAAGTAAAGGACCAATAAAACTAATGTGATAATGAACATGACACTGACAACCAGGGATGATCAACTGAAAAATAGGCCAAGAGACATTGTAGATAGGCCAACTTAGGTTTACTTCCCTTGAATGAAAGCACGACTCAACTATGACTACATGGTATCATATGATAACTTTGTATAAGTTTGTCATGCAGGAGGCATAAGAAAACTCTCCATATGATTGGAAGAGGTAACCAATCGGAGGAGAACTGACTCAATAACAAGGTTAAGGCTCTCCTAAGTCAAAGTAAATCCCTCGACAATGGAGGAAAGACTTTCTTTTGAGTGTTTTATTCAAGGGCAACACAACTGAATCTAGTTGCAATCAAAATATGGAAATAATGTCTCGTTCCCGCTCTTTTTTGAAATAAATAAATATAAATATTTATATATATATATATGTTTTTTCTTTTATATGAAGCTTGAAAAAGAATAAAACAATGCTATAGTACAATGGAAAGAATGAGTGTCGAAAAAGTAGATGCTCTAGTTCCTGGGAGGGGAACATTCCTATGCTCTATGCAAGGTGGTGAAACTAGTCAAGGACACTCAAAGGGATGTTCTGTCCACGGGTATAAGGGTGTGTCAAGTTACAAAGGTTAAGTGATTGCAAGGTTGATTTTTCATAAGACATGGTCGATAAGTGGATTAAACACGAGTCCAAGTGAAGCCGACTCAAGGCCAAAAGGTGAAAAATAGTCAATATGCAATGCAAAAATACAACTCAACACAAAGGAGTCTTTAGGGTATAAATCCAGAAAATAGTGAAGAAGAAAGAGAATGCGGCTTCATCGCAAAATTCATGGCAGGGCTAAAGAGGACTCCTAAGCCTAAGAACAAAAGCTCATCATGGGTGCCAAGTGACAACAAGGTACTATCTAGGGTGCCCATGATAAGGTATGCTCTACCACACAAGTCATGACACTTCTAAGCAATGAGGAGGTTTCACATCATATCTTGGTGGGGTCGATCCTAAGGCCAAAATGGGAAAGGAAACTGATAAATGCACAATGCAGGTGAAAAACCTAGTTTCGAGAACCAATACCTATCAGAATGGATAACCATAAAAACTTCCAAAGGAGAAATCTTCCAAGTTTTGTAGACATAAATAGGAACACTAGACAAGAAGTTAATACATCCAACATATAAGCTTCAGATAAAATCTTGTGTTATAGAATACAAAACTTGAAAATGTGTACCTTATATATACATTATGCTACAAGGAACCACACAGCCTTATGGCTTACGCATAATAGTTCTTCAGGATAAACTCCTTACAAGGCTCAGGCCAAGGACTCCTTTGATAGTCAGAACTCATGGCTTCAAAAAGTTCCTTCTATGAAGGAAAATGAAACTCCAAGAAATCATGAGAACTACAAGGATCAAAAGAGGGAATTAGGGGGTCCCATGTCCCCATAGGAGAAATCACTTGGTCAACTGCTGGGACCAAGTCCTAAGAAGGAAAATAATAGCTCAACGGATCCTTCTCAGAAGCAACTGAACATTGAGTATTCAACACCACATAATTCACCCGTTGCGGGGTTGAGTCTACTTGAACACTTGGAACAAACCAAGGGGTATTCTGCAATAAATTCAAATTAGGGTGGTGATTATCAGATGCAAGTTGATCAATAGTGGCAATATTCCCTTTATGAGGAAAACACATCACTCGAAAGAGTGAAGACACCACAACATTCATAGAATAGACATAATCACATCCAAGTAACATATTAAAGTATAAAGGGCGATCAACCACCACCATATCAATTAAGACAAGTTTCCCACCTAAAGTAATAGGCAATTGAGGAAGAACACCCATAGATTCACTAGGTCTTCTATCATAGGCTAACAACTGAGTCTTAGTTGTCAACAACTTTGGAGAACCCAAAGTCAAAGTCAATGAGGATATAATACTTGCATAGAATCCTTCATCCACCATACATCGATAGACGTTTGTGGAATAAACTCTTACCTTTATTTGGAAAGGTGCAGCGAAAGGAAGACGAGGCTCGAAAAGACTATCCCAATCAAAGGAGACACTCTTAGAACTTGGAGGGGGAACATTCGAAGAAACCAAAATTCCCCCTATACCAAAAGACTTTGTACTAGAAATAAAACAAACTTTGTTGTTAGGCACTTCACCCCCAAAAAAGGGCTGTAATCAACCAGAGATTGCACTGGCTCAACTACATTATCAGATCTAGGAGTAGAAGAACCTTCAGACTCGGACCATATCCTTTGTACCTCAGGAATACCATGGCACAAATGAGTAAGATGGTCTCCCTTGCATATCTTACAAGGGAACTTAGGTTTAAAACTTCCACACCTAGGTTTATTATCAACATCCATTCCTCCAACATGACTAGCGATGGCTTGCAGAGAGTCCCCAACATGACTTACAGAGGTGGGTGACTCTTTCCCAAGAGAGATAGGACTAGTGCCTCCAACCCTACTCAAAGAAGTCGGTCAATCAACAGGAATATGACTCATAGAGGTAGGTGACCCATTGCTAGCATGACTCACAGTGACTAGACTTATGCCCCCAACGTGACTTACAGTGGTTGAAAGATCATCTCCAACATGACTTGCAGAGGTTGATGATGAATTGCTAGTATGACTTGGAGTGACTAGTCGTATGCCCGCAGCATGACTTGCAACGGATGAAAGCTCATCTCCAACATGACTAGTAGAGGTTGGAGATGATTGGATAGAACTATTCTTCTTCTTCATCTTCCTCTTTTTCCTCTTTTTATATCTCTTATTACAAGAGGGAGGAGAAAGAGGAATACTTGATTTCTCTTTTAAAGAATATGAACAATTAACTCTCATTTGATGCCCTTGAAATAAAGCATTCATCTGAGAAGTTTCAAGAACATATGGAATATTTGGAGTGGACCACAACCAAAATGGTAGTCCAACATTCAATCCAGGAATATTCAAAGTGGCTATCAAGGGGGTACCAATGTTTCCAAAGAAAGGAAAATCACAAGGATCCCCTTTTGGGGGGGTACCTTGGTTGGTTTCCACAAGAATTTTGACCATATCTAACTTATTCGCAAATCCTTCCCTTAAGGGAATGTACAAATGACTTTCCAAGGAAGATAGATGCACAATCAAAACCTTTTCCCTTGAGGATGCAAGTCCACAACTTTCAAAAGAAATATCAAAACCCTTTCAAGTTCGGTGGAGTGGTACGTCAGTCACTCAGAATCTAAAGTCCAAAAGTGACAAGACAAAAATACATAAAGCCAACTCTATACAAAGAGAAAAGAGAACTCAACTATAAAGTCCCTAAATATTCAACCAATCAAGAAACTTCCAAGTATTTCCGCTCCGGGTGATCAGGACCATACACCAAAATACAAGAAAACAAAGTAAGGGACCTTCCGAAGATAGTTTGGGATAATGACGGCCCAGACCTACCAATGAAGGTAGCAGAAGTAGTTATGCTGACCTCAAGACAATAGCCTTTTCCCATGCAAGCACCCAAGCTTCACAAGGGTACCCTCTAGAAGTATTGTTGAACATGATGCAACGTCAGCCTCAGGTGCCACGGGATTCCACTCTGCAGCCACCTATGTGATCCCTAGGAAAGGCCACTATGGATACCAACTCATATCAAAAGTCGGGAGGAACAGTCGTGAGGTGGGATCTAACAATTAGGAGAGAAGGTATTTCTCTTGCTTGTCCTTACTCTCCCTCATGCTTAACTCCCAGTCATGGAGCTTTCCTTGTCTTTCTAACGATATTGGGTTTTGCTCTTTATTCAACTTCTAAGTTTTGTAATTTGAGTGGCCTTGGAGAGTTAACTCTCCACTCACCTATTCCAATGCCCTAATGAACCTAAAATTGTTGGTGTTTATTAATGACGACAATAAAAGTTATATTTCATTTTATTAGATCACTTGATTTTATATAGTTGTTCTTTAAGTCAGGGGGAATTATGAAAAATGAAACTAATGATGTTTTGACACAATAGAAACCAATAGAAACTTAGTTGCATGCCAATGCAGTTATTTTCTTCAATGAAAAGGGATTTCTATAGAGTTCTAAGAATAGATTTGTATAAACAACTTTTTATTTTTCCATAAAACACACTCCACACACCCAAAAGCTAACAAAAATACTAAAATGTCTATAATGCAAACTATAATGATAGTGCATGGATGCTCATACAAGAAGAAAAAATGTGTTTCTTTATAGAGCAATAAGCCAACTTGAAAAATGAAAAGGGCCAAAAATTAAAAACAAATCTCTCCAAAGCAATCAAAACAAATTGTAAAATATCACAATTCACTTCTCAACAACAAAACAAAAGAAACCGTAAACCAAAAGCTTGGAAAAAGAAAAACAAAAAGCAATGTTTTTGTGATTTTTTTCTTTTAAGGAAACAAAAGAAACTTTTTGAGGTCACAAAAGTACTACTAAAACTCAAAATATCAATAAATAAGTGCAAGGAGTCTTTCAATGTTGCAGGCTATAAACTAGAAAATGAATGAAACCTGAACAAGAAAGACTACAAACTTGCACAAACTGATCCAAATAGTAGAAAAATATTTCAACAATCTAACAAAAATTCCAAGAGAGAAATACTTTCAAACTTGTCAAAAAGACTCTCAAAAAAGCAAGAAAAGCAACGAGGCCACCAAACAAGTGAAAGAAAAGCAAGGAGATTTGAAATCTGTGCTGAAAATGAAATTGAAAACAATATCCTATTCTAGAAGACGAGAACAACAAATAACTTTAGAACTAAGCCTTGAACCCAAGAGACAAACTACAAACTTGCTTAAGAAGCAATCCTAGGCCAAATATTTTTCAGTGAGAAGGAGATTTTGAAAAAGAAAGCTTGCAGGAAAAATGAATTCTTTGGACATCGAATGACCATACAACAGCATAAACCACCAGGTAGAAGACCTAACTGGGTAGAATGATTTGAAAAAACAATCCAAAAAATTGCATACGCGACTATGTAAAGACACAGAAGAGTGCACACACATTTCAAATACAGGAAAATCATGTATACACTAGTCTTATTTAAATAAACATGTGTGTATACGCCATTGTAGTCAAAGAAAACAACGTATAGAAAAGCTTTATTGGGAAAAATAGAAATCAAGGTCTGATCAAGAAGATCAGACTTGATGCCTGAGATACTAATGGACCAAACAATATTGTAAAAGCAAACAATCAAGAAATTGAACCCTGATTGAGAACAAACAACCCAAACCAGGAATAAAAATATTTTTATCACCAGTGAAGTTGCTAATTCTATTGCGGGTGAAACCATCCTAGGGCTTTGGGTTGAGAACCCCAACAGAGCAGAGGGAAAACTATAATAAGAAATGCTCAGGCAATCAACAAAAGTGCTTATTCTACTAAATCATGTAGGAGTGTCCTTACCCGGATGTCCTTCGTTTGGGTAGATCCCACAAGGTGCAAACCCTTAGCTTCTCCCGATGTTCTTGAAAAATGAAAATTATTCAAATGGAACATACACGACAGTAGAAACATAAAGCACGTTCATGATATTAACTTTAAATCATATAAATGAATGACAAATTATACATCAATATAGGATTCATAAATGAATTACAACATAATTTGATGCATAAACACATTTAATATCAGAAATTGAACAACATTCCCTTTATTGAAGTAAGCTACAAGTAAAGTGGAGAAATACGACCTGAGTCCTTCTCTGGCTCCAAGCGGAACCGTCCTCCGGATCTTTCCTTTCCCGGCCTTCAATAATCTTCCTCCATCACCAATACAAGGATATCTCAAGCAAGATGGGGGATATCTATAATAAAGGAAACAAGGGTTTCCTAAAGCTTTGGGGAGTGTAGGAGGCATAGGGATTCTTCATACTTGATCAAGGATAACCTCACTATAATATCAATATCTCATCTCTTCTGCCTTAAGGCCTTCCCATGGAGGTTTATTTATACTTCTCCAAATTATTTTTTTCAGTTGGGAAACAGTTGGGCCAAAGGCAATAGGAGGTGAGTAACAGGTAAAACCCATGAACTCCACCCAAAATTAAGGAAATTTAAATTTTTTAAGTGTTTTAACATATGTACCCGGGTTGGATATATGTTGACCCGCATGTACACGCTTTTATCATAGGTAAACGTAGCGTATAGTGAATAAAACATTATTTTTTAGATTTTGTACCAAGTCTGGAAGGAAGGGTTGCCCTAGGCCATAATCAGAGCATCAGATCTGCCAAAAGTGGTAAATGGTGCTATAACAAAGAGGGACACACATTATGAAGGTCTCCATGTTGGAAATTTCTACATCTAAAGACAATGTTTTTGTAATCCAATGGCTGATATATTCCTTGTCTTCCCACTGAAGGATGATTTTATATGGTAACCTTTTGTTGAGATCCACTTCCACACAAATGCAGACGAAACTTACAAAACCATGTGATAATATGTTACTATCAACCTTGATTAAGCTTCCTATAGAGTCTCTAATATCCTCTAGGATCCCTAGTCAGATCCAATGAAGAGGCAAGTTAGGAATCCTAAACCAAAAGGGAAACAACAAGGATTTCATGGTAAGAGGATTAAAATCCAGAGACCATGGCTAAATCGAAATGCCAACCTAGCCCCAAAACCAGGGCCCTAGGTCGAAAACCTTCTTTCTGTTTTTCACATCTTTGAAGAAAACCATAAAGAATCCCTTCGAACAAAATAACAGATCAATATTTTCGGACCATTTCTAGTGGACCCAATCCTTGGGAGCAAATGTTGAAGGATAAAAGGCATTAAAAATGGCATATAATCACCCGGATTTCAACATCAATTGCTCTCTTCTTATTAATGGACTCATCCATCTTCTGCATTGGAAATTCCAAGGATTGTTCCACCACAAAATCCTGACCAGCAAGATCCTTTGGAATATGGGGATTGGGATTCGCCTTGAGGGCTTCTTTGAAAGACATGGGCGTAGCATAAAAAGATGCCCCACCTCTCATGACACCTCCTTGCAGATGAATAATTAAGTAGATAATGGTATCCTTAGCAATTCCATAGTCTTTAAGATTGCTTGCCAACTACAATATCATCCCTCATAGAGGATCCTTATCGCTCCCACCAGAATACCTTTAATTTGATGTATATTGTCAGCTACTAAAGCTACAAGGTTCTCCTGTCTTACCTGAAGGCATAGGGAATGTCCAGAGAGGAGTCTAAAAAAAATGGAGAGGTTTTAATGATCTAGGTGGATATTGGTGGGCACCCACCTATTCCACTTGGACCCTCACCATTGTTTCTTTTAGTTTTTCAATTTTCTTAATTGTAGCACAGTTTACTATTTTTGGGAGTTTTTCGGGTCCTAAACTTCTGAAGCCGTTTTGGGGCCTTAAACGAGATGTTTTGGCAACATTCCTTTGGGTGATTTCATTGAAATCATGTTTTCAGTTGTAGTCCTCAGAGAGATATTTCCAACGAGGTATCATGCATGTCAAACAGAGATAATATGACCAAGTTACGACCTCGGGAAGTTGGCTGCCTAACTAACCCCAACGGGGCCCGTAAATGTTTGGTGCTACATCTCCTTGGGTTAGGGTTTTGGTTGTTTATGGTTTTCTCTTATTGTTAAATAATAAAAAGGCCCTTGAGCCTCATTGTAACACAATTCAGAGGCATGTAGCCACCACACCTCTTCTCAGAGATAAGCTACCATGGCCCGAGTTAATCTCATTTCCATTCTGTTTGTAAGCATATTTCATTATTTGATATTAATGAAAGGAAGTGTTATTTTTGCTTCATCTCTATATTTATGGTTATATCTGTAATTTTTTTGCGTTCTTGTTTAAATTCGGATCAGTGGTATCAAAGTGGTCTTCTCTTTCTCTGTTTTTCTTTGCATGTCCCCAACGAGGTAGGGATATAAGGAGTTAGAGCTCGAATTGGTCAAACCTTTGCAAGACCATCCTCATAAATCCTAAATGCCTCCCATGGGGGAAGAAAAAAAAGGAAAGGGAGTGGGAGATCCTATCAAAATATTTCTTGAGGAGGCCCTCAAGAAACAAAGGAACTCGATGATGGATAACGTTGCCCAGATCCTTCAACGGTTTCCCACTGGTAGTGCATCCACATCCAATGGCCACTCTGGAGGCTCCACGCCTTTTAAGGTACAAGTAAACTTTGACATTCCAAAATTTGAGGGCCAAATAGATGAAAACTCTGCAGATAAATGGTTGAATCTGCTAGAAGGATACTTTTCTATTCATGATTTTTCCAGCCGAGAAAAGATTACCTTTTCTCT
>APFE030473819.1:23970-38258 GCA_000404065.3 Pinus taeda | reverse complement strand
TGAGAAATCTGACTCTCTTCTGTTTTCCATAAATGCAATTCTCACAGAAGTCCAAATCAACATTCTTCAAACCCGGCAATAAATTCCTTGAGTGAAGAATCTTCATCCCTTTTCACTCATGTGTCCAAGCCTATGATGCCATAATGCTGCATCTGCTCCTTTGGAAGTTAAAGCATTAACAGAGTTAGAAATACCATTGCATAAATAC
The DNA here is from genome assembly GCA_000404065.3 of Pinus taeda. NCBI lineage: Eukaryota > Viridiplantae > Streptophyta > Pinopsida > Pinales > Pinaceae > Pinus > Pinus taeda. The sequence goes on along the minus strand of APFE030473819.1, from coordinate 38,050 downwards.
AATGTACCAACCTTTTCGCCTTTTGCTATTACCAGGGCTCCTTTGGTGACCTTCCAAGCTTTATCTATGAAAGTTGTCACTCAACCTTCACCGCCTAACTGCCCTGTTGAAATGAGATTTTTCTTTAGATCTGGAACATGCCTTACCTCCTTTAGTAGCCATTGGTTTCCATTCTGCTGTTTTACAAGAACCTTACCCATTCCAACAATTTTACAGGGTTTATCATCACCCAAACGAACTTGTCCAAAATCTCCTTGAACATAGTCATGAAAGTATTTTTTATCAGGTGTGGCATGGAATGAGGCCCCTGAATCTACCACCCAGGAATCAGTAATATTTTCGAAAGAAAGAATCAAAGCATCTTGTAACACCTCACCTGTCACATTTGCTTCATGATTGTTTTCTTTCTGTGAATCTCCTTCTTTTCCCTTCCGAGATCTACAGTCTTTCTTTAGGTGTCCTTTCTTTCCGCATTTCCAGCACACTATCCCAGATCTGGACTTGGATCTGCCTTTCCTTGATTTACTGCGATATCCTGAGCTCTTTCCTCTTTCCATTTTTCTTCCTCTAGACTCTGCACTCAAAGCATTTCCCGATGTCTCACCGGAGCTTTTCCGTCGCATTTCCTCGCTAAGGATAGCACCGACAAAATCATCAAACTTTAAAGTACTAGATCCAGAAACGGAGTTACTAATGGCCATTACCAAACCATTCCAACTTTCTGGTAATGAGCACAAGAATAACAGAGCTCTAACTTCATCATCAAAGTTTAACCCTACAGAACATAACTGACTTGTAACAGTATTAAAATCATTTAAATGATCTGCAACAGATCCACCTTCCGACATCTTCATATTAAATAACCGTTTCATAAGAAATACCTTGTTTGAGGCCGAGGGTTTTTCATATAGTTTCTCCAACGCCTTAATCAAACCCTATGTCGTTGTTTCCTTCGAAATGTTGAAGGCGACCAACGCTGCGAGGCACAACCGTACTGTTCCAAGTGCCTTTCTATCGAGAAGGTTCCATTTTTCATCGTCCATATCCGTCGGCTTCTTTGTTTTTCCGCCCAATGGTAGGTATAGATCTTTCTGATACAGATAATCTTCCATCTGCATCTTCCAAAGCGAGAAGTTTTGGCCGTTAAATTTCTCGACCCTAAACTTACCATCTTCTGCCATTGCTCCCACTCGAACTAGGAACCCTTCTTTCCTGCGAGTTTATCAGCCAAATAGACCTGGCTCTGATACCAGTTGTAAGGACTCCGGACACCACATATCTCCACAATGGTATGATATTGTCCACTTTGGGCCTAAGCCCTCATGGATTTGCTTTTGGACTTACCCCAAAAGGCCTCATTACCAATGGAGATATTTGTCCATCCTTATATACCCATGATCCTCCCCACTTCTAGTCAATGTGGGACTATTGGTCGTATACCCAACACATTCTCCTTTCATCCTATGTTTACTGATATGGAGCCATACCTTGTCCCCAACTTGAAAGTAATGGTCAAATCGGTGCTTATCATGTCAAGCTTTATACTGAGCTTGACTCCTCTCCAATTGCTCCTGCACTGCCTGTTGAAATACTTATATCTACTGAATGAACTTTCATGCTTTGTCCCTATCATCTTATCCATTGCCATCCTCCTCTTTCCCAAAGACCATGTCCAAGGGATCTCTAGGTAGATAGCCAAAACGTGTCTCAAACGGTGAGCTCTGTGTAGATGAATGTGTTGCTTGATTGTATACATGTTGCACATAAGGAAGTTGTTTATCCCACAACTTGGGATGTTTCCCACAATAGCCTCACAACAAGTGTACCACGGTGCGGTTGACAACCTCTGTTTGTCCATTGATCTGTGAATGAAATGTCGTACTTCTTTTCAGCTTTGTGTCCATCATTCTCCACAAGCTGGTCCAAAACTCCTTAAGAAAGCGGGAATCTCGATCTAACACAATAGATGTGGGCAACCCAAAATGGACCCAAACATGCTAAAACAAAAGAAAATAAGTTTGCACAGCAGTGACCTGCATTTTACAAGGCATTAAAATACACATTTTACTAAACCTATCCACGACGACATACAAATAGTCGTGGCCTTTCCTAGACATAGGCAAACCTCCTACAAAATCCATGGACACACTTTCCCATGGTCTACTCAGAATAGGGAGTGGTGTGTAGAGCCCAAGTTTTCTATTAGAGGGCTTTGAAACAGAAAACAACACACAACCCTTTACAAAGCGAGTCACAATGTTTTTCATATGAGGCCAAAAACAAAACCTCTGCAAATGACATAAAGTTTTCTCAATTCCAAAATGACCAGACACCATAGAGGTATGAGCCTCTCAGATTACATGAACCCTTTCATCTCTAGGTATGCACAGTTTTCCAAGGTGGTACAATAGATTTCCTTGCAAGTAATAATTGTCCACCTGCAATCCACGGGTCAATTTTTCATATATTTCTTTAAAATCATTATCATTAGCATATTGTTCAACATAACTTTCTAATGACAAATAAACATTTTGCAAAACTATAGATGCAGAATAGGAGGGTGAGAAATCATATCTGCTACTTTGTCGCTGGCGCCCTTCTTATATATTATTACCAAATGAAACTGTTGGAGGAATCCCATCCATCTAAAGTGACAGGTTTGTTGAATCTTGGTTTGTGACTAAAGATATTACAAGGGATGATGATCCGTGTGGATGATGGTCTCCTTTCCGATCAGATAGTATTTCCACTTCTTTACACTCTAGACCAAGGCGTACAGCTCCCGGTCATACGTAGGATAATTCACAACAACCTAGGAGAAAGTCTCTAAGTGGTAACAAACAAGTTTTCTTTGCTGCATCATTACAACACCCATGGCATATCCGCTGGCATATGTTTCAATTTCGAAAGGCTGTTGAAGGTCTAGTAAGGCTAGCACTGGGGTCGTGCGGATGTTCTCTTTCAGTGTGTCGAAGGATTTCTGTTATTTTTCTCCCCACTGAAAGGCCTCCTTCACACTAGTCAATGCGTGCAAGGGGGTTGCAATAATGGAAAAGTTTGCTATGAACCTTCTCCAATACTGCACCGCGCCCAGAAAACTTCGGACTTCTGTGACATTTGTGGGCTCAGGCCACTTCATTATTGCCTCCACTTTAGAGGGATCTATCCTTAATTTCCCATTACTGACAATATGTCCTAAATAAATCAGAGAAGTCTTTCCAAACTCACACTTTTACAGTTTCAAACATAATTTCTATTTCTTCAAAACATCAATCACTTCCTTTACGTGACAAATGTGTGCCTCCCATGTCCCACTGTACACAAGAATATCGTCCAGATACACAAGAACAAAATGATCAAGAAATGGCTAAAATAAGTCATTCATTACCCTCTTAAACATGGCTCGAGTGTTACAAAGTTTGAATGGCATCACCATCCATTCGAACAATCCCTTCTTGGTTTTGAACATAGTTTTCCAAATGTCCTGCTCTACAATTCTAACCTGGTGATAACCACTACGCAAATCCAACTTGGAAAAATAAACAACATTTTTATCTAGTAATTCATTAATGCGAGGTAGAGGGTATCGATTCTTCATCGTGATATTCTTCAACGCCCTGTAATCTACACACATCCTCCATGTGTTGTCTTTCTTAGGCACCAACACAATCGGTGAGCCACAAGGAGGATAAGTCGGTTTGATGGCTCCCTGATTTAATAGTTCTTGCACCTATTCCTTGATCTCCTCCATCTTGATAGAAGCCATCATGTACATGCCAACATTTGGTAAAGGAGTATCCTCTTGCAAATGGATCTCATGTTGGATTTTCCGTTTAAGGGGGCAATTCTCTTGGTTCCTGAAACAATTTATCATAGTCAGAAACAATTTCAAATAATTACTTCTTATGATCAGGATCACAACCTTTGAAAGCATCAGCCGTCTCGACTTCTTTTGCCCTCACTACCATGAGCATGCACCCTTTACTGGAATTAACCAGTCTTTTAATCTGTCCTACACTGACAAGGCTAGCACTAACTTTTGTATGACGATCTCTGACTATATACTCTACCCCATCCTTTGTGAGGTGGTATTTGTTTTCATGACGAAAGAAAACATCATTTCTGTCATATAGATATGGCTTCCCAATATTATTCCATAGATGTCCAAAGGTACTACATCTAACTCTACCTCATCAACTAATTTAGAAGCAATTAAAATCTGGCCCTACACTGCTTGGTGACCTGCAATTTGGCTTTATCGCTTACCTAACCAAGCGAATATGGACTCGAATGAGGTTTAGTTTCAAGGCCTAACCTTTTCACTAAGGACTTTGAGATTAAGTTTGCTTGGGAACCTGAATCAAATAAAGTTTCCACCTTTGTATGCTTTATGACAACTCTAATGTGGAATAACTCAATTCTCTTTCGCTCATGAATTACAGGCGCATTCAAATAACTAGTGCTTGCAACCGAATCAAAACCATCATTAATAAAAATAGTACCTCTTATGCCCATGACTTCCATCAATGTCTTATCATCAGAATCCAATCCAAAGTCTTGCGCTATTGCCACTGTCTTATGCTTCCCCTTTCCGCCGAATCTCTTCGGTCTCAACTATGGATGCAGCTTCCAGCAATGGTCCTCGTCATGACCATATTTCTTGTAATGAGGGGAAGATGGTGTTGCTTTGTCCCCTTTCTTGGCTGCGTCAATCTTCTTATCCTTCCCTTTTCCTTTCTGTAATTTTCCATGGTGAGGTTTGAATGGCATCTTCTTGGTTTGGTCATCTAGATAATTCTTGCCTCGACTTTCAAGATGAATAGCTTTAATGTTGGCTATATCAACTGTAGTAGGCTCAAACAGTAATAATGAGCGTATGATGTAATTATGTAGCGCACTTGTATACTTAGTTACAGTTTCGAGTGCATCTAATTAGATGCCCAGATTCAGTGCTTGTTTATGAAATTCTTCCATGAAGTTTGTACATTCTGGGCCTTACCTTGTCTTAAATATTTCCAGTACATAAGTGCCTTTTTCTTATAACCTAGAGGGTAGAATTGGTCCTTTAATGTAGAAATGAAACTATACTAAGAGGAAAAAAGGTTAACTGACTTCGTGCTTCCCTTTTGTAACTTGCTCTCCCACCAAACAAGAGCAGTGTCGCTCAACCAAAGAGATGCTAACTGGACTTTTGCCTCATCTTCTTTGATTTGTTGGATTCGGCAGTAAACCTCTATCTCTCTGATATAGTTATTTAGTTTTTTTGCACTACATTCTCCATTGTACATGGGCATATCCAACTTCATGTCTAACTTGAAGAATGGTTTCTTAGAGGCCTATTTGGAATTTCTCCAAGAGTGATGAGAACCATCATTGGAAGAAGGAGAGGGAAGAGGATCTTCTCCACCACCTTCCCAATTTGTTGTTTCATGATCATTGACATCCTTCTTCTCATGCCCAAGTGCCTTCTCATACTCTGCGAACAACTTGTCTACTTTTCTTGCCATATTGTAGAATACCTTTCAGAAATTTTATTCCTCTTCCTAACGAGCTTCTTCATTGGACGTGTTTCTTCTTCATTGTGCATGTCCTGCTTCAGAATCAAAGGAGTTAAGCGTTCCTTCTCTCCTTTTCGCAACTTGTTATGGGTTAGCATAAACTCATGCAATTCGCATCTACAAAGACCTGCTCTGATACCAAACTTGATCTAAGATCTTTTACTTACGGATGCATCAGAATTACATATAACAGAGTTTAATTAACCATGAAACTTAAAAGCACATAAACAATGTGGAAATAATCATAAGAACACAAAAACCATGACACAATGATTTGAATACGAAGTTCATCCAATTTGGACGATGTCTCCGGGCCCTGCTCAATAGTGGGGAGGCCTTCTTTTTATTAGAGATAAAAGTACAACTACAAGAAATTTCAACCCTTATACCTCCAAGCTGATAGATGGGCAGAGAATGGAGAGCCCAACTTTGAAAACACACAAAACCACTTAACTCATGGCAAAAAATAGTGCAAAAACACCTATCAAAACTCTCAATTTGGATAATTGGGCCTTCTGCGACCTTCTTGGAACCTCCTTGTTGCTCAAGGCAAGGTTCCGACCTACTGCCAAGGTCACGGTCTATTATATGCAGAAAATATGTTTATTCGGCCAACCCTCTCCTTCCTTTCTCTGACACAATAGTCATATATATAAGATCATGGCGACATCCCTCAAAATTGGGGCAGTTTCAACATAATACCCAAAGTTAGCAGGCGGGAGTGGGCTTGAAGGATTCATGGTAACCACCCTTCTGCAAGAGTAAGCCACTATCCAACAACCCATTTCAACGGCGCATGACTCTTGGTAGCAGGTTCATTGGCGGTTCCAGCTTATCGGCGGAGTCCAATGCCCAAACACAACATCTTGCGATAACTATGGACCCGAGAGGAAGATTCACCATATAACATAATGTCTTCGCGTCCGACACCCCTGTCGCATTATCGTGAGCACCAGCCTTTTCATGCGATTGTGATATGCAATGTATATCACATCGCAACTAATCCTGTTGGGGCCAATTCACAACTCCTCCGGCCTGCGATATGCGATATCGCAATCGCAACCGGGAACACCAGGGGATGATTTTTCCTTAAGCACTCCTCCTTTTCGTCGATACACGATATGCGGGGTCCAGTAACATCCTTCCACGTGGCGCTCCTTTATCGCTGAAACTATGCCATATCATCTTCTCCCCGCTACCTGGACAAGTCAAACTCAAACTTTGACTTGCTCTAACTTTGTCATCTGGACTCGGATTTGAGTGTCGATCGCACCGTTGGAATTAGGATGACAAACACTTCGATCCGATGATAAGCTTATCCAAATTATGCCACTTTGAGTTTTGAGCCTTTTATCATGCCATTGGTACTTTTGTGAAGATCCACCTAGATCAGTTATGGGAGAGGAGGCTATGGTAAGAGCATGTTACGCTGTCAGTGATGACCACGACGTCGCGAGGTCAGCAGGACAATTTATTTTTGCAATGGGCATGGGACCCTAACGTCATAGTACTTAACAGTTCATCTATCTGTAGGGGTGAGCTGGTTTCTATAGGGGAAGGTCATCCAGATCTTCCATTTGGTTTCAGTGATTCGTTGATGGCATGGAGACTTCATCAACATGGTAAGTTAGCCAGCAAGAGGATTTCAAGAGGAGCTCGTGTAGGAGAGACTTCATTCACGTAGGGATTGAGTTGTATCTTCATGGGCCCACAATCAAAGTGCATGAGGTGGACTATTTGATATGGCAACTTCATGAGGATTTGGATAGAGTTTTACATTGTCAGGATGCTCTACTTATTGGTGGTAAATAGAGGGGTTCTAATGCCCATATCTAGCAGGATAGTTAATGGAGAAAGGGGTACTTCATGTTGATTAGGTTAGCTTGGGATTCTGGGATCGAGGGACTCCTTCACTATACGATAGTACAATGGTTAGGGACGATCCATTGGCACGTTTGGGACCCTAGTGAAGTTTGCAGTGACAGTGGGGATCCATAATTAGAGAGGGTGCTTGTTCAATCATTGCTTGAGGACAAGCGATTTTTGGTGCATTAGAGGAACTTGTTGGATGAGGATGCCACCTGGAAGGGTGAACACATACGTGAGCATCCAACACTGAAGTTGCTTTGGGACAAGCAACATTTGGGAGGGGAGGATTCAAATGTCCCTTCTTAACTTAAGTTGTTATAGGTTTATTCATTCTACCATTTTGACAATTTTGGAAGCATGGGACCCATGGGAATTTTGGAGAGAGACCCATGAAAGAAAATGGGGGTTGAAATGTCTTGTTGGCCAAGTGTGGGGGCCACCCACATGAGGAAATACACACCACTTTAGAGGGAATTTCGAATGGCTGGAGAGATAGGGTTGAATTGCTAGTTGGAGGGGGCCCACATGGGAAAAGAGGCTCACGATTTATCAATAGAGGAGGCCAAACCTCATTTGGTATCTTTTGTTTATTGAACTAAATCTTAGTTGCTCGAGCTGTTTAGATAAGTCACTTGTTGTTTAGCAACGAGCTCTCCAAGCAGAGAACTCATCTTCTCTTTGGTGGACTACGAGTGCCACCCTAGTGAGGTTCCATTCTACCATTATGGAGGAGTGTTGGAGCATATTTTGGGTATTAATCTCAGCTTTACTCAACCAATGCGTACTTTAGGAGGATGCAGTAGAGGAACACACATGAGCTTTTTCAGGGGTCTTTCGAGGTGCAATTCTCAGAGGAATTTTTGGTGAAGTAGAGGGAGACACTAGTCTTTTGGGAGATTTTGGGAGTAGGAGCTTGTTGTTTGAAAGAAGTGTGAGTTACAGCACCCAGGTCCAGCGCATAAGTTTCTCACTAGGCACATGTGAGAACATGTGGGTCAATTCACAGAGCGAGTATTTGCTGGGAGAGATAAGGGGCAGTTCAGGGAAGATTATCTCATCTATTTTGGAGTGTTTGGGAGGGATCTTTCTGAAGTTGTAGGCATGATGTACCTTTTAGCAGTTGGAGGAGGACATGGCTCTTGGGAGGTCGAATTTCCAAGGTAAAAACTAGGCCAAACCATTTTTGGGTTTGTTGAGAGGAGTTTGGGGTTAAATTTGCAGAATTTTTTGGACAGTGTTCAAGCCAGAAATCCCCTTTTGGTTCAGCAGTACGTTTTATTATTCAACTGGTGATTGCACCATTTTGTGGGTTTTCTGGGTGGTTGGTTTGTGGCAGGTTCCTTTTGTAGGTTTGGTTGAGTATTTTTGGGAGAAGCTACAACTGCATTTTCAAGTGATTCAGGGCACCACAGAGGGTCATTCTCAACATTTCCAGTGCAACAACAATTGCCAATTTCTGGTTCTGCACAAAAGGATATTGAGCCGAAGTTTCCTAACTGTTGGGTGTCATCTCTTCCACCTAGGTTGCTTCATCTTGCTTATGCAAGCTAAGGTTTACTTGTTCTTTCCTATATGTACTCCTTACAACTCATAATTTAATAAAATGTCTCAACTTATTTGTCGAGTTCCTTGATGTTTTTGATGGTGCGTGCATATTTGTGATTCCATTTATTGTAGCCTAGTTCATATGTCTGTTATTAGCTATAAAAATCAATTGGTAACATTACAGAGACCTAGGAAGGAAGGCACAAGTCCTAGGGTTTGATAAATTTTACGAGTGTTGGAGTCTCCAAAGGTCAAAGCTAAGGGAAAAGGTTTCCAACAATGTGTACTAGTAATGCCAAGGCTCATGAAACCTTCAAGAAAACCCTAAGTTGAAGCAAAGCAAAAATATAGTTTCCCTCTTAGGAAAACAACTAGGGCAAGAAAATTTATGGATAAAATTGAAGTGGATTCCAACCAAAAGGATAAATTTTGTGGAAAAAATTATCCCCTTGATGTTTAGGCTCTCCAACCACCAAAACCCTACTTACCTAGGGATTCACACCAAGCGCTAGTTTCCTAGATTGGCCTTGAAAGGGATGAATTAGGAGAGAGAATATATGGATAAGGATCGAGTATGATCACCAACCAACTAGACCAATCCCTTATCCCTTGTGAATATAGAGTCTAGGATGAAATGGATTAACCAAAAATATTCCTAAGGAGGTTGAAATTTGATGCCCTATCAACAAGATTTCAAGCATTTACCTATGCAATAGAAATATAGATTTTCATGGGAGAGCTCCAAGGAGTTGAACACTAGGAAAATTCATTACATGTTATGTATCAATATTGCATGCAATATTAATCTAGACAACAATTCAATTGATCTTTAACCACTTAAGGCACAATTTAGCATAACCTAGAATCAAGCATTTCATACATTAGCCATTAAGAAATAAATTTATAATAATTAAGTGCACATACAAGATAACATGCAATATTTCCATCCATTAAACCAAATAATAACTCCAAAGAATATCCAAGGTCATCTCCAAATATCAAAATGCATCCAAGATCTCCAATACATCCACAAGAGAACAAGTATGAATTCCTTTATTGTGGTTGAAAATCCAAAGGTGTGATGATTAGAAGTTATAATGACAAGTTATTCTAATTATATGAGGCTTTTGAATGCCTAATTAGCCTACAAACCCCTCTAACAATTAAAATAATGGGCAAACACTAGTCTAGTTCATAAACTGACCTAGTAACATTTGTGAAATAAAGTAAGTATCCACATGTGCAAGCCAAAATGTTGGCATCATGCTAGTAAATGCCTCCTTAGTGCTTGCATTGTGGACCTTGAGTGCCTTGACTTGTGTAAAGGCCCTCTAAATTCACCTTCTAGGGGTTGGCCCCTAGATCTTTGTCAAAATCATCCTATGGACCCCAGTTTTGGCTTTGGGGCACAAAATGGATCTCATGGGTCTCTATGTGGTGAGTATCCATGATTCTACTCCAATGTTCAGGGCAATGAAGATGGTCCTAGCCCTCCCATGTCTCAAGGCACAAGACAAACCTCATTTGTGCCCTGGATCAACTGCCTGACACTAAAGTATTGTTAAACCAACTACGGGCATGCTGGTCCAAGTGCATCATCCCATATATGATATAGGGAAAGTGCAGAAGATTTGTGGTGTTGAAGGTTCCCATTGGATACAACTGATGCTCTACAATTGTCTAGAATCCCATGGCTCTCGATGGATCACCTGTGGTGTCAATATATCCCTCTAGAGGACCTGGACCCTATTTAAGTTGCCCAAACCTATAGATGGAACCACTTGCCAATTACACACAATATCTAGTGCTGCAACTTTCACCATTAGGTACATTTAATCATTATTGTATATAAGTGAACCAAGCTTGAAAGAAATGGGCAAATTAACACTTCATATAAGGCTTCTCTTCCAAAATTGGGGCCTTAGTCATAAAATGGTGTTACCTCCCTAGGTAGGAGTGGTTGATAAACGACCCTATTAGGTGTTCTCAACCCCCAAGGGGAAGTGACATGTCCTTGGTCCACCCTTCAATCGATAGGTTTTATATGAATAATGAGTGAACTTAGGGGAAAAGACTTCATCGTTAAGAGCTATGGTCAAAGGGACTAGTTATGATGAAGTACCTCATCCTGGGTGTATAGATGTGAGGAGGGAGAAATTGTGGATGCATGAGTCACCTCGGCCTTTGTTTCTGCACACCTCTAAATGATTTTTGCTTTTTCTTAGTTCTTCTTTGTATTATTATTTGTAGCTCGAGGAATGAGAGCTTGCTTTGTATGATATATACCAGTTATTACCCCCTTCTGGATGAGGCAGTTCATCTCCCATCAGGGGTTGGGACATGCAAGGATTCTTTGTCTTCTATGATATTGGGAAACATTGGTCCAGGAACTAGGTGATGGCCATATGAGTGAGGTAGATCTCATGCTTGGACTTTGCCCACCCGCTAGTTTGAATGTCCCAGTCATCTTTTGCATTTTGATTTTTCTTTTGTTTTTCTTGTGGCCATCAGATGCTCTTTCTATTTCTTTTAGTTGCATCAACCTCCTAGGGTACATTTATAGGCCCTACTGAGGTATGAGGATGCATGGGTGCCAAATCCTAATGAAATAATGTTCAGTTGAACTTGAAGAATGAAGGTGGAATAGGGGTTGATAATGTAAGATTAAAAGTGTTAAGTATGGAATTGGGAGAGATGGGGCTACACTATCTCAATCATGGCTTCCCAAGTAGTGCCCCTCTTATACACGTTGGACCATTAGGGGATGTCCCAGTAGACTAAGATTGAAAATTAACCAAGACCCTTCTTTCTTCCAAGTTATCCCATAATCCATGTCAAAATGCCCAAATACGAACAAGCATACACACCTGATTCCAAAATGAATAATGTACCTTTTATCATAAGGCCACCTTCCAACATGTGCTCTTGGAAAATGAGTGAGAAAAAATATGACTAATGCATGTGGTGAAGATATGAATGGCAAGTCAAATTGGCTACTAGTGGCTGCTAGATGGCAGTTGGAAGAGATGAATAGGAGAAAAATGTATCCTAAGGGTCACCCACTTTTGGCAGGTAATGTTTGGCTCCAGTTGGACATGAGCTCATCATATAGCGCATGATCCATGTACTCCAGTTGGGAGTTCATGAGAACTCCAACAATCCTATGGGATCGCAGACTTGTAACCTGCACATTACATTACAATTTTTTGGGAGCATGTGCACTGGGCATAGGATATTGCTCATTTTTTCATAAAAGTAATAATCCATACATAAAAGTAAATCTAGATCAAGTGCAAATTTAATCTATATGAAAATTATTCTAGCATGAGAACATGAAATGATGACATTAGATGTGCAAAAAGGAATATGCAATGCACCTACACTACCATGCACAACATGTGAGATCATGTGTCCAAGAAAGGGATGATACAGTTAACTTTTACTAGAGGGGGCTAAAGATCACAATCAAGTTTGGCTACGTAAAAGTAACCCAATCCAACTTTCCTATGAATTTTAAAAGGGATGGGATGCTTATCGACTAAAACCATTTCCCCAATTTTAAATTATTTTTTAGGATTTTGCACCCACTACTTGTTAGGTAGGATCAACTTGGGATTTTATCTCTTAATAAGGAAAACATCCTGAGAAGGGTGGAGGTTCATAGGCTTGGATTGGCTAGCAGGTGGACCTAAAATTTTGGTTCCAGGTTGTTGACCAGGATATGGGAAATGGTCTATATCTTCAACATGATTTGGGTGTTGAGGTTCCCTGCAAGGGATAAATAGGGTCCCATATGGTTGAGGAATGCAGACACATGATAAGTCCATTTGTAATTGTCCAAGAATCGACGCACCCCACTTTATAGACAACAACATTCCGCACACATTGGGTATATCGATAACAACATCTATTATTATAGAAATGTCCTTGTTAACAACTAAAGTCGCTTTCAAATCCTTAATAAGCCCATGGATGAGAATGGGCATGGAATCAAAGCCACAAACATTTCTACAAGGCCTAGTAATATCCAACTCTAATTAGTGCATGAATTTTAGTGGCATGATATTGGTTGAAGCCCCTACATCTAGCATACGATTATGGAGAAGAAACCTACCAATGGCCAAAGTCAGTAAGAATGGTTCATGAGCAGTGTTCGTCCTATCAAATTACATATTTTATAAAATGATATGGGGATCTTTGAGTTCATCATCCAGTGTAAGAGCCTTCTTGACCTGCCTTCTATGGGGAGTGAAATTCACAATATCTTTTTAGGGAACCTGCATGCTCATATTACCCCCAATGGGCGATGAACTAGCCCATCCTTACAGGGGTCATAATTGTTATACATCATACAAAGGAAGTTCTCATTCCTTGAGCTACAAGCAGTAATACAAAGAAGAATCAAGAAAAAGTAAAAGGCATTTAGAGGGGTTGAAAAACAAAGGCCAAGGTAACTCATGCATCCACAATTGCTCCCTTCTCACATCTATACACCCAAAATGAGGTACTCCATCATAGTTGGTCCCTTTGATCATAGCACTTGTCCATGAAGTATTCCCCCCCCCCTCCATTACATCATTATTCACATGGCACCTATTGATTGAAGGGTGGACCAAGCACATGTCACTTCCCCTTGGGGGTTGAGAACACCTAATAGGGTCAGCTATTAACCACTCCTACTTAGGGAGGTGACACCATTACATGACTAAGGCCCCAATTTTGGAAGAGAAGCCGTATATGAAGTGTTAATGGCTTGTAGGATAAATAGTCATTCAGATGTGTTGAGATTGCAACAAGATGATGGAGCTTAGTGAAAAGAGTCGCCTTCACTAAGTGGGCCTGCAGGCAAATTATGGTGCAATGTCTATTTTTAGACATATGGATCATGTCTATGAGTTGTAGGATGCTGTTTATGGATGATTAGTCAAGTTGGAAAAAATAGATGGACTTCTATTTTTAGACAACAACGGTGACACTGTCAAGTCTAATTATAGAGCAGTCAAATATTATTAGCTTATCATAATATTTAGACTATAAACTTTATCTTATTCTCTTGGAGCACTTCAGTTTGAGCTACAGATGTGGCACATGCAGTTGTCAGAAGGAAA